>QKMX01131243.1:0-10822 GCA_003401595.1 Venustaconcha ellipsiformis
CTCTCTCTCTCTCTCTCTCTCTCTCTCTTGTGTGCATGTGGTAATTTATCGAAAGTGATCAATCAAAATATCTGTGCAATTTTTAAGAGACATAATTTGATGAGATCATTCAAGATATCAGATGAAAAGTACCATAAATATTATTTAGCATTGATTTATAAATTACATGGAAGTTATTACCTCTGGAAGATTTCTTTCTAACATGTTACAACATAGATAATCCATATATCAGCAGACTGGTACACAGATAGCATATACCTTTATCTTCATTTGTGATGACACTTACTCAATTATACTTTTCATGAAAGTTTCTCTTTTTTCATCCGCATCATAAATAAGTCAATTTACATATATTACATATAATAGTGCTATCTTCATATCTAATCAATCCAATCAAAATTAATGTTCGCCAGATACGAAGTTTTATAAAATATTCATGACTCCTATTTCAAAGTAAAATATTCGAAAACTGTTTCAATAAAGTTCTTAATAAATTGCATTTACATAATTGAATTGCCTATGTTCCTTTTTTGAACACTGTCATCCCCCTTTCAATGTATAGATTATTACCATAAATTAAAACTTTACATAAAGACCTTCCACGACGCAGATCGTGAACACAGATATGGTATCATCCTTATTTTATTAAGTTTCTACTTTAAAGAAAAATTCAAATTTACAATATGATCGGACAGAAGATTATGATACCCTCTTTGCATATACGTCAATCTGAAACTACCATGATTATTTTAAATTTTATAGAAATAAATATCTTGATTGAAATGAATACATCCGTTATCATGCAGCCATTTTCATAAGTTGAAAATGACAAGATAAAGCCCCTGATTTCCACAATGGATTAAACGATAATATTACACTAGTCTTTAATTTAATTATCCCACCTTAGAGCTTAAAGCTTCTGACATATCTTTTTCTTTCCAAATTTAACCAGGTACAAGCCGAATATAGTAAACACGAACAGCTTGGTTACAACGTCACTATACTTATTAAGAATATTGTATTCTACCAGACCAATCCTGTAAGTTAAACCAGTCATGAAGTCTCTCTCTCTCTCTTTCTCTCTCTCTCTCTCGTTCGATCGATCGATCGATAAATCGACCATAAAAGGTGTTCAGCTACTGCTCAATTGTATTTCAGTTAAATATTTGTGAGATGAAAGATGAAGGCATACATGTATCTTCGTGCAAATATAAATATAATTTCAATATAGGATGCGTCCTTTTATCCTTATACGATTAATAAAATAATTTCAATACAGGATTCGCTTTTTTATCTTTTAGCGAACATAATTATTGTGTATATAATTGATGAGATTCAGATTTGGATTCGATATACTTCATAATGTCAAAAATGCAACTCTGGGTCCTTCGAGCAGAAAGGCTGATATGGTACACCAGTAATATCAACAATATCCAATAATTTTAACATGAATCAGACTTTGGCATTGCTAAAACAATCCTACGAAACCATTGTTAGGAACACAAAGGTTGTTATACGGGTTGGGATCATCTCTTAAAACAGTATCCATTGTCGACAGGATATAACATCAACGTTTGCCATTATCAATGTGTCACATTGTCATAGTCTGTAACGCCACTAATTTACACTCGGTATGATTGTTATTGATAGTTTGAAAATGTAACAACAACTATCACGTCAACAGGTACATGGCACTCCTATGTGTGGATGCGGTCAACATATTTAAATGTTTGTGAGATCATTTTTCAAGATGAAATTTGAAACAAACATAAATAAATAGAGATAATGACCTAAGTCTAACATACCACAATATGGGTTAAATGAGAAGTTGCACTCTGCTCTTTAGATTTTTATCTACAAACATCTAAAAACAAAAATTTCAAGAACGGTAAAATGAATATTTTTTTCGACTGAGCCAGAGTTCGATTTGCATTTTCTCCTTTTTTAAATTTTGCTAATACATAGCATGTTAAGAAGCAATAAACAAGGTAGCAATGATTATAAACATATAGTATATACACAGTTATAAGCTGAATCCAACAACTAAACCCACCAACAAACAACATAAAAACTGATCTATGGTTTGTTCTACTGATTAGTGTTAAAAAAGTGAATACTCTCTGAACTTTTGGCGTATTATTAGACGGCAGATACGATAGTTCGTGACAATACTCTCAAATATTTCTTGTCTGTTGTTCATAAAACACTGTCAATAGTCTATTATCTGTTGTCCATAAAACACTGTCAATAGTCTATTGTCTGTTGTTCATAAAACTGTCAATAGTCTATTGTCTGTTGTTCATAAAATACCCTCAATAGTCTATTGTCTGTTGTTCATAAAAACTGCCAATAGTCTATTAAAACACTGTCAATAGTCTATTGTCTGTTGTTCATAAAACACTGTCGATAGTCTATTGTCTGTTAAGATCAAACAAGCGTCAAAATTTAACTTCTGCATTCAGTCATAGCGACCAATGCTACATATTTTTAATACTGAGTTAACACCAAAATATGTTGTTTATTACTGTTCTTGGTAGGAAGGCAATTAAGATACGTTTAACCCCGTTTGTGTCTCATAATGGACAGATAGACCACCTAGAACGCATAATCTATTAAAAACATTTTATTTGTGTTATAATTAAAATCCATAGTCTCCACTAGTACAATAAAATGCTGTCAAATTAGAAATAGTTAGTGTACAATTTCATAAATAGAAAATTCCGAAGTAATGGGGTTGTTCTGATATTATGTATCCGAACAGACCATGCTGCAAAATGATAACTATCAACTCATCTTGAACATGTCGGTACCCTGTACATTTACAGTGTATCGGTCTACAATTGAATTGACAAACTGAAATGATCAATGAAGCACAAACACTGTTTTGCAATACGTAATATAAAAACATAAGCACTACGATTTTATTTTACTGAAATGAAAAATGAATAGGAATAAAGCTTTTTTGTTACATGCTTTCAGGCCTGGTACGTCTCATCAACAGTCCTAACGGTCAACTTATATTCCATCTGCAATGGAACGAAAAATGAAATAGCCTACGATCATGTTCATCTTCATACAGGGTATGTACTTTATCTAAGTGCACCTATGACGGAGAAAACCATAACTGGAAAGGGGGAGGCAAAGCCAAATCAAGCTACTCCCTCCCCACCTGAACACCCATGACACCTATTTGCAAATGCGTCTGTTTTCATTGTTATAATATGATATTGTTTAAACCCTTTATATGCATTAAGTAATCTGCAGATAGGGTTAACGTATCGAAACCTTGGCTAGAGAAGATGTCATCAAGTGCCTATTGTAATTATCGTAGGTCAGATCTCGTATCATTAAACAAAGTGATTTAATTTTTATTAAAAAGATTTCAAAATATAATCGCAGTAACAAAGAGATATTTAGGAGATCTGACATATACAATGAATATAAAAATATGAAAAATAATTTTTTTTTACATCCCGCCTTTCACTATACATCGCTGCAGCTCTTGGTTCTACCCCAGACAGAAATGTTGAAAAGTACGTGATGATCCATGAAATATATGTGGTTTACTCGAAGAGTTTCCTGTTGCTGACCACCTATGTGGCCATCTAAAATCACCGCACAATGTAACTAGCGTATAATATTTTTTGTACAAGTTTCATTACTTTTGGTACGATCCCTGTAAGACAACTGATGCTTTGGAAAGAGCCAACACCCCTTTTACACATTACCTGTACACTTGCCTGTGGCTTTCTTTAGTAAATGGGAGAGCCATAGGATATATGGGGATGGAGAGAAACGGTAGGGTTGCAGGGATGGGGGTTAGGTGGTGGTTTTCAGTCGTTGAGACATTCTTGTCAAACGGAAGATATAATTCGTTTACAGCCTGCGATGTTGTTGTATGTGTAGGATGAAAAAAGAATATTCTTCTTCCCGCTGTGACGGTAGTAACTGAAGTAGAAATTACGTTACATTTAATCTCACTTTATTGAAAGTATTTGTAACATTGTACAAAATGACAACCTTTGCTAAGAAAAGAAAACAGAGGCATAGCATCACATATAAATGTCTTAAACGAAACTCACTAGATAAAGATTCAATAGTTACGTATAGTATAACCGTCTCCTGACGAAAACTATGGCCACCACTAGGCTACAAAACATCCTCGTATGGACGAGGTGCACTGGGTGACAAGCCGCAGCCTTCTGAAGACACACCACTTTGGTGGTGGTGGTGGTGATGGTGGTGGGGTTCAAGCGAAATGTTACATAACTCAGCATTCATTATCTGCCGAACCCAACACTCCCAGGATCACAAAGACGGGTCCCGTACTTTGCGCGGTCAGTAACTCTTTTTCTGCCATGTCTAGGACCCCTGGTTGGGTGCATCCTTTACACGTTAATATGGATGTTATTCTTGACCTCCTCGTACGTGTCGCACTCTTTGAAGGGTCGGAACACTTCCTCAGATATAGCGTTATCGTGGAGCGCACTAGGATGCGGTTTTGTCATGTGTTCTGGGTTTAGCAAAGTATGCCATGATCAAATTCTCGTCACGCTACTCTGTTTCCGAAATGGTCAGAGAGCGACCAAACGCCATATACCACAACTGTATATGTTTGCAGAGATCCCGCCATCGTTCTACCGCCACGCTCAGTGTGTCCTCCACCGCCAACAAATCTTTTCAGTTGAAGTCTTGCGGACCGGACAATTGCGAGTACATGTTGATATCTCCTCAGTTTCAGGGTTAAATGGAACTATAATTGTTCAGCAAGGGAGGACATTTTGGCGATCCCATGGACTCAGACCTAAAGAGCTTTGACTTGTCATGGGTTGTAGCCCCTGTCTATTGGGAACCTTAGCGATTTGGGTTTGTCCACTGACTATGATGTGGTACAGCTCATCTTTCACCGAAAAGAAATCGGTTTGTGGCCTCTGACGAATGCGAGTGTGGGTTTTCGAGATACGAAGTCATTGTAAGTGGCGATAGATAACGAGTAACCAAACTACACGCCGTTGTAATAGCAATCGTGTCCAATCCACCCGTGATGCATCCTTTTGTTGCAGCAAAAGCGCGAATATTAGCAGGCTTTACTTGGACGAAGGTTATAAGATGTCTTTCGGATGTCATCGTGTTCTTGTATATGGCAATGGGATTTGAAAAGGTATTTTTTCCATGCGATCGTCCAACAATCTCATTCGTTCTCTTCCTCTTCGAACACCAGTGTTATATCCGTGAGAATAACGGTGACTGGCTGCTAGTTCTTGACCCTAAACGTGGACCTAGAAGTACAGGCTCATGACAGACTGCTTGACCATTTCCTGGTGCCCAAGGTTAAAATAGTAGCTTACGTTTATATCAACGAAGTCCTTCTGGCTGATTTTAAGGTCTGTGTCAACGATCTAACAGCAAACTGTTTTGGTCGTTCAACTTCATGCAAAGCTCTTGGCGTAATTCAACATCTTTTTTACAAAAAATGAGGAGAACGATGAAGGCTCTGTGGGCTTAGAGCTTGGTCAGGTACAAAGGTGGATCCAGCGGTTGAAGAGGCTTGTGGCGTTTGTGACCAAAAAATTAGAGACGTCTATCTATAACTTTAAACTGCCCGAAGACTCCTTTACATTGCTAATGCTCTGCATTCGCTTCAAACAATAAACCGAATCGGTCGCTGGTCGTATGCTGCTCCTCGCCAACGAGATGAACACTCAGTGTAGTCTGTGCGGTCTGAAGAGGTCAAAAATTGTGGGAAAAGGCAGGGAACTCCGCTGCGCCAAAAGCGTGAATGAAACATTACTGTCAGCCATTGAAAGCTGTCGGGTTTGTGCTGGGACAAGGATTTTCAGTAGTGCATATGAAGGTGGCTCGATATTTTTCTTGACCATCTAAAGCCCGGCGAGGCCCTTTTAACAGCACGGAATTTTCAAGCTGACGCAATCGTACAGCCAAGACCATAATCACTGGTACAATTCCGACTTGCTCCAGATTCTCCACCTCTTCCGCTGGTTAGTTTTGGGTTAAACGAAATTCAAGATGGTAACCTTAAATAGGAAGTTGGTCCCATCGAACGTTAGCTAACCCAGGTGCTGTCAATTCTCTGGCTGTTCAATATTTTTTCTCGTCTTTCGGATACTTGAAGAATTGAATGCCCCCAACCCCCCAAAAACATAGAATGTCCTTACTTTTTATATTGACGTCCGAGTTGGTTCGAATACACTTTGGTGCGTGGATATAGCTTCTACCATGGAACAGAGCGTATTGCAAAATTTGGAGTTCTAGATCCACATACCTCACATAGAGCCAGCCGGAGCACTAAAAAACATAATTTTTAATGCGCTTGTGGATCACGTCTTTGGCTTTGGAGAACAGAAGATCTACCTCTTTGCTACGCATGGCGGTGGGGCTCCGGAAATAGGCTGTGACTTCAACGCCTTCCTAGAGAACTAGCAGGCTTTCTGGAGTTGGAGAGTCAATACGAAGAAAAACTTTTCGCCTCCATGGCTGCTAATATGTCTGACAAGGGCTCCCCGCACGTCGTGGCCCACGGCATTGCCAAAGGTGGTTGCGTATGCTTTTACGGGTACGCCGCTTTACTAGCGTGGGTGTGAATAGCGGCTAGTCATGGAGCATGAGGACTGCTTCTGGTGGCAATGACAACTCTAGTCATTTTAGTTCGACCTAGTTGTCTGTGGATGTGTTTAGGAGACTGTCCTTGGAGTTCGACTTGACGTTGCGATACAAGACTTGCTTTGTTGCGTTCCATGTCATGGCCCCCAATATTTCTTTCAGCATATCATTGCATTCGGTGATTCGTATCCAATTAGAAACCATACGTTAATCTCTAAATATCCGGTTCCTATCATGGACAAAATAACGCCTCTAATTATGCAACAGCAGCTTGCAAGGAACCTCTGTAAATTCTTACTTCTCCATGATTTCAATATTTGTTCAGTTTCGTTGCTTGTTCAGGCCTCTACAGTGTAACAAATGCGGTATGTGGAGTAAACTGAGACCCTGCATTTCAAGCAGGCATAGACCCAGCAATACGTGTTGATATACCACTGCACACAACTCTATACTTACCCGTTACTGCCACGGGCACACAGTTTTCCCATCGAACTATGTTTAATCAATGCAATACTAAATACCTACGTTAATGTTTCTGATTGGTTAGACGCGCCACTGTAGGCCTGCTAGGAGCCACAGCCATCATTGCCAACATCTATGCTAGTCGCCAAATGTTTTCATGCTAGTCAGAAATTAAGTTAATTAAGCATCCCATAAAAACTTTCATTCCTAGTTGCCAGAAGTTTATCACAAAGATAGATGTTAGTCAACAGTAGTTTTCCTCGACAAGCACAGATGTTAGTCACCAGAGAATTCCAACGACAAGCTTAGATGTTGTTCACCATTTTGTTCTATGTAAGCATAGCTAGTAGTGGACAGAATGTTTCTAAGACAAGCACAGATGTTAGGACCAGACTTATTATATGGGTTAAAAACAAAATTGTGAATTTTCTACTACTAACCATCTCAAAATAAAGCAATATTTCACCAACAAATTTTGACCATTTTCTGCAAGTGGCAAGTATAAATTGGTTAGGTTCATGTTTGAATAATCTCATCGGAACTAAGCTATACTGCTGATCTGCAGAGGAAGTAAGTTAGCGTCTGCTTTTTTAAAATGAAGTTACACTGCATTACTTTGTATGTCTTTCAAGTATGATCACGTACTAAAAATATTATACATGCAAGGCATTGCAAAACACTAATTAAGTTACTTCAAGCTATATATAACTGATATGATTGTTGCTCTCTTTTTTATTTTATAAATTATGTTTGCTTCATTTTAGTCAAACAGGTACGACAACATCAGGCTTCGCATATGTGAGTGGTGCGTGTAAACCGTCCCTACGATGTGCAGTCAGCTCAATACGGACATTTTCATTGTATTACATCTCAGCACACGAACTCGGACACACGTAAGCAGTTGCATGATATTATACATTCCATTCCATACGAGCACAATCGTAATTACCCACGTGAATGTCCTTACACTGTACAGTCCATTCCATTTTTGCACAGATTATAAAAGTAAAGTTTTTCAGCTCTTTAAGTGATAACTAATAACTATAAATAATTATTGAAGTTATTTTAAAATCGGGTTTTAAAGGTAATTTTCTTTTTTTTTCTGGTTATTTAATTAAATATTTTCTGTTTGTGTAGAAGTGGAGCTAGACTTCTTGAGTGTCCATCCCTTAAACAATACGAAACAGGTAATACATATTAAACACGGGATCAGACATATATATTTAGAAAATGCAATTTGCTAAATGAATGAGCCCAAACATTTAGGTAAATTGCAGTTGATTACCTTTTCGGTATTTTGATACACAAAAGAAAATAGTTTTGAAGTTTTAGTCATAAAATGTTCCAGTAGTGTAATGTATCGGAGTAACTAACATTCAGGAAAACAATATCGTTATAAGGGTGCTTTGAAAAAAAAAAAACTCACATGCACATTAAATCGAAAGACAAAAACAAATCCCATGTTGTAAGAAGAACCTGATATTATTAATCAGGATTCATGCGACATGGCTTAAGACCTCACTGAGGCCACATTTTGGATTCTGAATCCATTGCAACAATTTTTCTTGATTGTTATATTCAATTTGACGTTTGAAAAGATTAAGAAGAAGAAACGTCTTTGGGCGAGATGGTTCTTAATGTTGTCAAACTTGTTTTGGACGTCAATCTTGGGCAACTTGTTTTTAGATGTAAGTTCAAAGAACACTTTCTCTGATGCGAACCTGTCGGCATGTTAAGAGTCTAACATAATAGTTCCAAGAACTTGGTCCCTTTACTTTGTTTGTTATCATTGTTAAGCTAGGTAAATCAAAAGTATGAGTTGATTTTATATAAACAAAATAAATGTATTTGTAAAAATTTTTTAACATGCTTATTTGCAAAACGAATTTGTTGTCATTCTCGTCAGTTTTGGAGTTAAGTAAATCTTGCATGTAGTCCGTAATTCCATAATGCCTATATAGAGATGATTGGCTTTGAAAAGTAAATGACAACTGGAACTGATGAGCCAAAAACGGTTTGTGATTTTCACCAACCAAAGATGATGAATATGGAAGAGGGCGAATAGGCTAAACGCTGCAAACTACATTTATCCACAAGAAAAATCTAGCAATGATGTTGGGATACAAGAAATGGAAGTCAATACATCTGTGGATGAATAACACTTAGGACAACATCGTAGACACAAAACAAAAAAAAAACAACAGCAGAATAGTCGCTGGATCCTAGCAATAATTCGAGCAATGTTTGCCAAAATGAGACTTTGTGCAGAAAGGAGTGTGGCCCTATGACCAAACTCATTGAGCAGCACCTATTTATATACGAGCAAAATGGTGAAAATGCGCTTACCTAATGCTACTTTGGTGACAAATCGCAAAGTTACAACACAGTAGAGGACATCGCATAATTTTTTTAAGATACCACTAGACCCACCTGTCCAATGGGAAAATGCCCGAAACATTGTAAACTCATTTTCTAATATTTCCATTATTTGTAACTCTAAACTAGTGCATAAACATCTATTTATAGATCTTAACAATTCTACGTTCTTTAATATAAACCCTATACACATACACTAAATCCAGCTATATATAATCACTACAATTTACAGCTATGAATAAAAGTTACAGAAATTAGACAAAACCATGAACCAGGATTTTAAAAGAGAAATATATAATGATTTTTGTTTCTTAATAACAAGCAGCCTCAGGTATGATCAAGATATAGCAACGTTCTCCTTCCTTGATTATGATTGCAGGTAATAACTTCACCCTACAGTATCTTTTGTTAGATGAATCCGGAGTAACTGTGTATATAGAGAACGGTTAGCTTGTGTGAGCTATAGCTGAATATTTATATTCACGACTAAGTTCCAACCCTTTTGAAGACCTTTTTTAGTAGAGAGTGAAAGGGGGTTGCTGCGTTGAGGTGGAAGACGTAACTCCTGGAGTTGGGTTTATTTCTCAGCAAAAAGGAAATATTTAATTTTCTATAATAATACGACCTCTATATAATTGTATGTCATAACCTATCCTCCTACACGATGTACCTTAGCACGTGCATATCAGTTTTGTATATATTTTTCACTTATAAAAATAAACTTTGTAAACACCTTGATTTCTTTCAGAGGCATTCGGAGTAATTGTGTATTTAGAGAGTTGATCGATAAGTCTTCAAGCGAGTATGTCTACAGCATCATTGCCTATATATACGACTAAGTTCATTTCCTTTTTCAAATAGGGCATTGAAGTCAATGCACACAGGCCAGTCGATGAGTCCCGTAACTCACGAACCCGGACTCAATTTTCTGTACAGAACCAAATTTGATTCACTAATCTACATTGTAATCTATGTGTTTATGTGTGCATATCTGTATTTGAACAATAAAATTGCAAAAACAATGAATCGAGAGGAAAGTTAATAAAAAAACCCAATGAGATTATATAATCGATAAAAATCAATATAGTATCAGTTAAGTGTAACAAAATAAACTATCAATAACTGTTGGTTATTTCTCATAAATCAGACAGTTCCATTTTTTTTTCAAGTGAAAGTGTGTGAACTATATCATATATGTTATAACAATGAACAAACGCGTTATAATAAATCACAGTAAATTCTAAACAGGCGGCTCCGGTGTCCTAAGTGGTTAGAGCGTCAGTCACTGTAAAATTCCACACTGCAGATACTGTTAATATCCAGATCACACACAAATACACACACACACACACACACACACACA
>QKMX01131266.1:0-12821 GCA_003401595.1 Venustaconcha ellipsiformis
TATATATATATACAGAGACAGAGAGAAAGAGAGAGAGAGATTATGAGTGTATGTTTTCTCAGCTTTGAAGCCATCTTACCTTGTAAGGATTAGAGAAAGTGATCATTTAAACCTACAATGCCTTTCAAAATTTTGATTTTAGACTATTTTTACAGATGGTGTGGGTGGATTATAAACCACACCAACAGGGAACATTTTGCAATTGACTGGTTGACCTGAATCTATATTGCTACAATTTTATCTAATTCAAGATTAGTTCTCCTTTGATCTGATACACATCTTTAGCATACATTTTAGGATACCTCCACCACTTGAGGATCTCCCCCTTCTAACAGGTATGTCAAAACCATCAGTAATATGATTGCCATAAAAAAGAGTGTATTAAGTTATTTTATTTTTTCTTCAGGTAAACAACATTTCATGCATCACAGAATATAACACTATGACATTTACATACTGTAGGGAATTGACACAGATACTGTGATACATGAACTGCCATACAAGATTTAGATTTGTTCTAAAATTTTCACTTTTTGTGAATTTTCAGGCTGATATGGCACCAGCTAATGAAGGAATAGAAATTTCAAATTTTCAGACATGTATTTATATCTTGTAACTATTAAACAAATATTATTCAGTTTTATGACATATTTTGAATCAACAAAACTCAGTGACTTATCATCATAGACATGGATGTTGTATTATCTTTGCATTATATTTTCCATTCATCTCAAAATTATGTTTATATTGATGTTGTCATAGAGGACGTATAATTTACTCTAACTTTGCTTTACAAAAACTGCTAAATAGTTTTGGTTGTTAAAATATATTGGACAGTTTATTGGACAGTTTTGTATTGAAAATTCTCATATTTAGTATCATATATAACAGATTTTGACCAGAAGTCTTAATAAAATTTTCAAAATTATGGTTTAGGACAGATTTTCATTTTATGTTGTGATTTAGTATGTGTAGTTCTGGCCTGTTTTAAAAATTCCTTGTAAAATAGTTTGGATGTCTTTTTTACACTCTAAGTAGAAATTGCACTTTAGGACTGTTTCTGACTGCTCCAGGGGCCTAGTGGTTAGAGTGTCTGCCTTGGATGCAGGAAGTCACGGGTTGGTTATAACCCCTGCTGAGTCATACCAAAGACTTCTAAATATGGTACTCACAGCTGTCTCACTAGTTGCTCAGGATTAAATGGGAGAACTCTATTGAATTCAAGGTCAAAAGTTTCAAACATGAAGGTGACTTTGAAATTGCCTTGAAGAAGAAAAATGGTTTTGTGTAATAATATATATTTCCAGTGTATTGTTGCAAGACCTTGTAGATGGCTTGAACTTGGGGGGAAAATAATCTGTCAATTTTTGGGGGAAAAAGTCAAAGGTCAAGGTCACTGACTGAAAAAAAGAATAGTGACTTCAGTAAAGTAGTTTCATTTCTCCATCATCTTTGGTTATCAAACTTTTTGGATGATTTTTCTTGGGGTATGGAAGATTATGGGTTGGCAGTCAAGCTCACTGTAATTGACAGGTTCCCACACAAAAATAATAATAATTCAGTATCACATACTTTTACCTCAATCAAATTGGATATCTTGCACCTGGATTATGGATTAAACCTGTTGATTTTCAGATAAAATGTTTAAAAACCAAGGTCACTGTAGCTGAAAATAGGAAGAATGGTTTTTGTACAATAAGATTTCCAACCTGAACTGAACTTTGTGGATGGCCAGCACTGGGGGTAAAGAAGTCTATCAATTTTTAGATGATATGGTCCAAGGTGAAGGTCACTTTAAAACGGACAAGAGTGGTCTCTACAAAAAACTTTCAGTTAAGTATACAGAAAATTTTAAGCATATGGTGTACTTTTGTATGGATTTCATTAAATTTATTTCTTTGAAACCAAGAATGTGCACATCATTATCATTTTGTGACAGGACTAACGTAAGTTGGTCTGGCTTACTATTGGTACATTGGATGCTGAGATGTTTATTATGAAGATCTTATCCTAAATGCCTCGAGTTAAGATGCTATTTAACCTGGCTAAAATGCAAGACATACAGGTCTTGAAGTTGTTCAGTACCTACTATTTCAGTAATGAGTGTTGTTTTTTAGAATTTGACCACACATACCTTTAGATGGCAATTATTCAGTTTATTTGGATCCTCATAGATCCATATCTCTTTAGAAGGTCATGATTTACACACCTGGTGAAATACAAAAACAAAAACAATGTTCAAGTATTTTGACATTTATGGATGAAGTTAACCTAAAGGTGTTATCCAGTACAAACCAGAGTGAATGTCATATGCTGCGATGTGTCAATGAAAAACATAGCTGTATGCACAGGAAAACATTTGTACTACCATGTTATTTCATATGATAGACTCAACATCCTCTTTTCTTGACCCAGTTTGGTACATAGCCAGCATTGTACAAGTTCAAGTTTTGTATAAAAATTGTTTGATGACATTTAAGGTGCAGAGCTTTCAATAGTCACAATTGAATAGACCTTGGTTAAACAATATTACTATTACATTTTAGAACAACAATAAATATTTAATTTAATTTGATTAAATGTGCCAACACAACTACTGTATGTTGACATACACTTTAGATGGGCATGCAAGGAGATTAGTTCATCTGACAAGGAGTATGCAAATATATGCACATTGTATTCATCTAGAGTTGGTTTGGGTATCATCCTAATCTGAAATACAAATGTTTGCTTGTGTTGAAAAATCAGTAGTACTTGAGGATTTGAAATCAATTAATAAATTACCACATCTAGGATGGCTATCACCAGGGGGATCAAAGTGATTCTTACAAGGAATTCACATAAATGTGACAGAACTTGATGGGTCTATCATCCATCCTGCAGATAAATAGTTGCACTGTGAAAATTAATGACTAACTGGTGTAAGGTCCATTTAATTATTTTAAAAATAACTGTTCCTTTCTGCACAAAGCATTATTCATTACAGTTCCAAGATAGGAAGTATTCTTTGCAACCAAGATGGATTTTTTTTTCCTTTTATAGTTAGATTTTTTAAAACTAAAATGATGGACAATGCATTACTTGAGTAGCCATAATTTATTTCAAGCTATCTGGGAACCAAACATCTGTTTTGTTTTTTTTTTTATAAAAAAGTATCCTAGCCCTCACCTCCCACCCTTTGAAATTGTAATACTCAGTCCCTAACATGAATGAATATACATTGTTTCGGTTTCACAATATTAGTAGCAAACATACCATATATCCTCACTTATAAGTCAAGTGAAGCTGCAAACAACAAAGATCCTGATCTGATACGCCATAGCATAATGCACCATTATATCAGGTTCTATGTTGTTCTTCAGATTACCCCTATCAAACTGCACAGAACCAGATCTGTTGGCACATTATGCAATTCCAGATCTGGATCTGTGCAATTTGCAGTTAGACTTAACTCGTAAGCAGGTATCTACAGTAGCAGATGAAGTATCAACTTGTACTAGACTGGAGTAACAATAATGTACTAAATATTGGAATCATGTTAAACTTCAGTTGTAACTACACATTTTTATTAAACATTCTTCTGAGAAAAGAAACCATGACTGACAAGGTGTGAAATGTTGATAGAATAACTTCAAAAGATTTTTATCAGTCCACAGGTCTCATAATAGTATCCATTCACACAGCTCATAAAAATATCCATTTATACAGGACATCATGGTAGAAATACCACAATTTTAAACCGTGTAAAAGCACCATTCTCTGTTCTTTGAACCTACTTGTGTGTGTTTTATAAAATGTTTTATTTTCAATTGGCAGAGGAGACATTTTTTGTTTTTTAATTTTTAAAGAAAGAATTTGGTATATGTTTCAAGATGTGCTGAAATTCATTGGTGCAACACTTGCTCTGTGATTGCACATGGAAATTGCTGCTAAAATCCTGTTGTTTTCATTTGTGATTGTTGAACAGTTTTATGAGTACTTGCCCAATCATCATACTGGTGTCATTGGGCATGTTCTACTCAGTCAAATACCATTTTAATATCAGTAAAACCATACCTGTTGAAACTGCATAGCTGGTGTTATTCCTGGTGGGAAATACTGAATGATGAGAATTCATCCTCCCATTTAGGTGAACCAGTTTCAATCAGTGTTGGAGGATCAGCATGTAATATGTTGATTTCCACTTGGGGCAGTTGATTAATTGCCTCCTCACTGACAGATGACAATTGATTCAGGATGTTGCAGAGTGCACTGCCCAGCTTTGAAGTACATGTATCATTGTTTTTGTCATTAAGCAGTGTGGCACTGTCAGCACTCAGTATTGGAGCTGTTCCTGATTGTGTCCTGTAGACTGTTTTCAAAGCTTGCTGATTTCCAGTGCTGACTGAAACTATTAAAGTAATTGACCTACTGGCAAATTGTAAAGCACCTGGAACAGATGTTATACCAGCAAGGCCACATTTACATGGATGAAGATTTGCTATTGCATCATCAGTTACCTTGCATTAAATTACTACATCTTTTAAGAGCATATTTTTCATAAAGATCTGGATTATATGCTTGATTGAGTTTTTTCTCAGTTAATTTAAGCAGTCTTGAGAGTTATTAGGATTTGTTTCATACATGTTGAGTACAGCTTTCCATTTGATTCTTCATATTTCCCCTTTCACAGGGTGTTAGTGGGTCTAATTTGATTGTGCATTTTTCTAGCTAGGGTAGTCATTTTGTTAGATTTTCTCAACCATTTGTGATCTAAAACACACTTTGATCCATTTTATTGCTCATTATGAATAGTTGTAATTACCAATATTGTGAATTGTGATATTTTTATTCTTGATAAAGTAGGTTGCCCAACAATTTTTACCTTCATAGCACATGCTCAGTTATCAAACATACTGTATTCACTATCCATAAGTCAGTAGTTTCTTACCAGGAAGTCTGGGGTTCATCTTAAATCAAGACTTTTATATGGATTTTCTCATTGAAATCATTTCATCATATGTAATTTTTCATATATAAAATAATAAATATTTTTCCAAAGTATGAAAAATAGTGTGTTAAGAAATATTTATCATTTTGGGAAAGAGATCTTGTGACCTATGGTAGATGATTCTAGCTATAAGGTTCATACCCATTCCTGGCCCACTGAATCTCCCACATTGGATGCTAAATGGCTCAATTTAGCATTTTTAGGGTGACTTAGACTTGCCTTCAAGTGAAACTCTGGAATCCTTAGAACAAAAAGCCTAGGTCACTAGTAGCCACATACTGACCTCATTAGCATCTTCATTTATCCTGCTGAAAATGAATCCCTGTCACCAATGTCTCTTCATCATTTGTTGGAAACAATAACAAAATCTATTCATGTGTTGTCCTTGTCCATGGTCTTGTCATTGTAGCTTCTTCACCTTCAGAGGTGTTAATCCATTACATTCCCAAGGTAGAGACAGTAGGAAACTTCAAAGGGCTTTCCCCTGGAGGCATAAACTTTCTTTGGATAACTCATCCCTTCCATCAGAGGCTTGGTCTGGTGTAATGGTCGAAAGCTGTGTCCTTTCTCTCATTAGTTTTGGCTACTAGCTGTGGTCTTGGGATCTCCCTCCTCTTGTAAGGTCACCCATTTCCTTTCACCAATTAAATCTGGTGCACTTAAAGGAAGAGGTTCGCACACATCTTCAGATGGTTACAGTAAAACAACCACTCCCAAATTTCCTGGTTTCCAAGAGTCCTAAGTCCTATCTGATTATCAACAATGCCACTAAACTGATTTCTGCTGGAGTATCCATTCACGATGGAGACCACAGCCTCAGTCAGGTTTGCCATAAGACCTGATGATTGGGTTGTCTCTATTGATCTTTTGGACATGTACCTTCACATCCCTATATTACCTCTACATAAGAGGTTCCTACCATACACTTTTGTTTGGATAGTGAATTCTTCCAGTTTAGAGCTCTTGCCATTTGGCCTTGCCTCCGTACCCAGAGCTTTTACTAGAAGAATATTTTGGTGGATAGTATGTCATGGAAAGTGATGATAGTCTTCACAAAATGGTCACTCCACCAGTCTGTATCAGACTCCTTGTACCTACTTTGGGAAACACCCTTGATGGACTTGTTTGCCACCAATTTAAACAGCAAGCTCCTTTTTTACATTTCCACAGTCCCTAAATCAGAGGGACTGGGCAGTGGATGCTTTCAGCCTGAAGTGGGATTGTATATTCTCTTATGTCTTCCCACCTTTCAGGATGATCCTACAGGTTCAACACAAAGTCTGGCATTCCACTGCTCAGATCATTTTGATCAACCCTCTGTGGCACAAGCAACTGAGGTTGAACAATCTTCTCCATCTGTTGGTGGACCATCCAGGACCTTACCTCAGAGGAGGGACATCCTGTTCAAGCTTTTTTCTTCCTTTCCAAGGGATGCATTGCTCAGTTTTAATTTTAAGGCTTATGAGCAGCTCATTCCATCACTCTCAAATTTTTTTTAAAGACCAGTACATCAAGACAAATTGTCACTTATGAGACCTTAGCATGGTATTTCAAGCAGCAAAGACCATTGTCTTGCACTCTAATGATTCAATGGAATCTTTCTTGTGTCTTGTGGTCTCTTGATAAATCCCCTATGAACCTATGGTTGAAGCTTCCTTCAGTAACCTAACCCTCATGATGGATTTCTTCATCTCTTAAGCATCTGGGAGACAAAGAAATAAGCTTTATGCCCTTTCCAGTGAGCGGTATCACTTTCATTGGTTGATATGAGTAAGTTCCTCTCCTTTGTCAACCAGATAATTTAGTAAAAAGAAAGCTTCCATTGGTTGCTCCACTCCCAGGTGAGATCCACAATCTCAGCTGTATCTGTGCTGGATATGATCAAAATAGACTTTTATGTTCAGTTAGGGCTTTGCTTATTTGGCAGGCTCTAAAAAGAAGTAGACATGATAAGAAGCATCTTTTCTTCCAATTTAAGATTCAACTGATATTTCAACTTCCATCATTTCTAGGTGGATTGCATTAACTATCATCAGAACATACCAATCCCTAAATGATAGTGACCTATCTTTCATGGAAATTAACGCCCATGAGATTCAAGCCATTGCTGCTTCATAGACATGCATAACTCATTCATATTTGGAGGATGTGATTAAAGCTGCATTTTGGCAGTACTTTTTCATCCTTTTACTTCTGCTTGTCAACTCCCAAAACAAAGGCATCTTCTTACTGGGCCCTTACATTGTTTAGAAAGTAGAACATGTGAACTCCATCTTGCACTTTCCTTCTCTTTAGTGAGTGTGAGTATTCCTTGTTTTTGTTTTTATTCACCATTTATGGGATCATCATTCATCCACATAAACTGACAAATTCAGCTATACAATAGCAACAGGTATGTATTACTGATAGTAAAATGTAGTTTTCTTCAGCTGTGAAACTAATTTTGATGATGTAATAGTTACCTGTTGCTATTGCCATATTTCATCCGACTGCCATACACTGATTGCCTGCTAAGTTAGGCATTTCCTTAGGAAAAGAAAGAAGACTCAAGAGCAGTACAAATGTCTATGGTGGGGTGTGTCTGTAATCTGGTTCATCCTAATGGGAGGATGAATTCTCATCATATGACTACAGTGGTTTCCACCCAGAAAAGTACTAGCTATGCAATAGAAATAAGTGTCACATTATTAAAATTAGTTTCATCCTGCACATCCAAACTACCTGTTATATGACTTACCATGTGTTCTTTCCAGAAAATACAGTTTGTTGTGACAAATGTACATTTTGAAGTTAATAGTACAAAAGTTGAATTTCCTTTTTAAGTCCATTCCTTTTATTTTCATCATTTGTATGCTATAAATATGTTTTTAGTCTTTACATTTGTATACTTTTTACCAAAATTAGGCGAAGCTGTCAATTTCTGTCTTAATTATCTGATATGATACTAAAAACATGAGGAAGCCATATTCACTTAGTTGGTAAAGTGTTGAACTTGTAAATCCAAGGGTCAAAGGTTCATTAACCATTAAGGACAGCCTGGGTTGGCTGTCCTTAGGAAAGGGCATGAATCATTCTAAAGAAAAAGGATCCTGACACATATATCAGTTCAGGGACAGGCTAAGGATAACTTACTGTATACTGGTTTCCCCAAAGTGGCAAAATCTTTCCATTGAAAGGAGATTACTGTAATTGGGGGTTTCAGTTTTCACTCTGACCTTTAGTTTCATTGTGTGCTTGTTCACCAGTAATTGATGTAAAATATGGTATTGCAAAAGTCCTACATTTTGTGTATCATAATTAATCTGCTCATGGTATACTTGCTTGTTCTTAAGTTTTAATTTAATCAAATCATAAGTAACTGTAAAAATTTATCTGCAAGACCATTATGGCCAAAAAGTTGTTTTTTGTCTGCAGAAAACATTACAATTGTACTTATAAAATTGGCTGAAGCAGGAATTTCATCCATTCATATTTTTGTCTCAGATGATATACTCCCTCCCCTGGTTCCTCTTGTAGATAAAATGTTTTATTTTTGGTTTTATATTTCTTCACAACCTTGATATTATAGATAACCCTGGAAGATGAAACTTAATAACTCACAATACAGTTCATCATTTACTTAAATGGAGGTTGGCATAACTTGTAGAAAAGGATTTTATGTATCAAAATTGTAAAATGCTTTGCTTTTAAAGAGAAAATTTCTTTAATACAGAGTACTACATGCATTGACAACCAAACATCTGTATGACAGTAACAGCATATCATGATAACCAGTTGTAAAGTTCTGTAATATCTTATCTTCTAATCCAATACCAATGAATTATTTCATTACATTATTTTTACTGTTTAATAGATAATGTCAATATTATATGTATACCCATACAATTAATATCTATCTGTACATGTGCAAATACTTGCGCTTATAACTTAGTGTCAAAGTACAGTTGTGGAAATTTTTATTAATTTATTGGTTAAGGTTTTTTCATTTCCTTATATTTTCTGAATCACTTGATTTTATTCATGGTTGGGATGAATTATTATGAAGCTAGGACAATTCATTATGTGACATGCATGCTTAGCCTTGACTGTATTGTAAAGGACACTTTCATAGGAAACTTGTTTCAGGTTTTTGTTAAAGTTTTATAATTTGCTTGTATTATGTAAACCCCTTGGGGGATTGTCTTCATACTTGGAGTGGACATTAAGAATCTAAGACAGTCACTTTGCCTCAGGTTGTTGCATTCATACATGAAGCAAGTTCAAACAAGTTACTGCATGCTCCTGTATTTTTAAAGATTTTTGTATTTTAACATGGTTTTATATTTCATATTTGCTTATTTGTGGATATTTATGGACTTTTATGCCCCCACCCCACCCCACACCACACCACACCACACCACACTACACCACACCCCCCAACCCACACAGATTTAACACCTTTTTTAGTTTTTGGATTTTTGTATGTGACAAAACCCTTATTACTATGATTAGGTAAAAGTCAATTAAGATAGACAAATTAGTTTAGATATGCATGTTTGTTTGCATATATAAATTATGAAATTAGATTATAGCAATTATAGCAAATATTTTTTTCTTTTTTTTTAAACTCTTTAATGTTTTGGTCAGCATTGGGGCCATAGATGTTTTACAGATACAAATTTAACTGAAATTAATTTCTTGGATATTTTTGACAAGTTCATGTGATCACTCAGCATTTTCATTTTTGTGTCACACTAAATATTATGGATGACATGTTTAATCTTAAAGAAAAATAACTGTCAGTAAGATTTATGAATAATTTATAAAGATTTACCCTATTTTTTTGTCAGATCACTGCAATAGATAGAAGATAATACACTTAAATTACTTTTTCACCTGCTAGCTATCTCAAACGGCACAGTGGTAATCCTTGTTGTTAAGTCGGTCACTGAATAATCTTGTTATTTTACTGGTATCTAATTATAAACTTGTTCTGAAAAAGAAAACAACAACTGAGTTTGGATTTATTTTCATTGTAATAAGCTGTACTGGTTGGAAACCAGAAGAGCTTATTACAGTGTGCTTGCATCTATTGCCCATTAAAAGTTGTTTATTACTGCTACTTGGAAGAAAGTCATGAAACTTGGCATATGGTTACATTTTGAGATCCAGTTGGTCCCTAAATGAAAATAATGAACCATTAACATCCAGTATAGCTGCCAGCCCATCATGAAAATCATGTTGTTATTCATTATATATTATAAAGCTGGGGTTTAGTGAAAGACTTGTTTTTACTTGAAGATCATCCTAAACGAAAATGATGCTGACCTACATCCATGATGACTGTCATGATAGTCATCTTAAAATACCTATTGCTAAAAATCATGCTAAATGGACAGTCATACCAAGAGGTGATCTTTGCAGAGAGACTTTTTAGTAGTACAGAATAAAAATAGTACCAATTTCACATCCAGGTAGGCCACCATATCTTAACAATCTTACCTCTGCTTCTTCAGAATAGGTTTTCATTCAGTGACTTCTAGCAATATCTTTTTGGTCCTAAACAGAAATGTTCCCAATCAAACCTCCAACATGGCTGCCATGGTGGTTATGTTAAAAATCTAGTTGTTCTTCCAGAACAGATCATCAGATCAGGATAATTTCACTGAAGGACTACTTAAGATATGCAGGTAGTCATAAATTAATGCCACAGTTACCATATTTATAATTTTATTATTGCTGCTCCTCCTGTACAGATCTTAAGATCAGCTTTGTGTCTTCACTAAAAGACTTCAAATGACATGTCGATCCAAAATGACCATTGTGGTAGCCATCTTAAAAATCTTGCTTTTCTTGCTATTTATGAATAGACTGTCATATCTGCAATGGTTTTTGACTAAAAGATTTCTTATGTCATTGGTACTAAATGAAAATGGTTTCAGACTGACATCCAACACGACCATCTTTAAAATCATTCTATTGCAACTCCTAAACAGATGGTCATATTGGCATGTATTTTTCATTACAAGTTGGGGTTTTTTTGTATATGAGAGGTAGTTTCAGTCTAAATAAAATAGGGCCAGATGATTGCCATTGATTCCTGGAAATTATTTTTGCCTAGTAGACCATTAGTCCCTTTGTGAGACTCTTCTTCCACATTTTAAGTTCAGATTTGCATTATTGTCAGTAAGGAAGTGGTTTAAATCATTGTAAAATTTACAGAGGAGAATTAATGTTTAATGCATAACTAATGGTAAAGATGGTAATGCTTTTAATTTTACTGCCACATACATATTAATTTGTCATGAATTAGCATGTGTGTGTACATTCTTTCAGTCCTTGTGACGTCTCAGCAAGGGACCAAAGTTATTAAAGAGCATAGAGTGGTCTTTTCTACCTAAATGTTATCTATTGAGGACAGTTGTATAGCTATATATAGTATTCCTTCATGTTTTATATACTACTGAGCTGAGTGTTGATCATTTTAAATTGACTTTTGATGTTTTTATATTGCACTTGCAAGTTCAATGTTTCTAGTTAAAAAGTAATATTTTGAATTTTTTATCTAAAGGCGTTGATTTTTGTTTGTTTTTAAAAAAGATTTAAATTAAGCACACAAACACATTTTTGATAGATTGATATTGAGCACACAAATGGTTTTAAAGTTTATCGATTTATGTAAAAATGAAGCTGGTCTTAAAGGCTACTTTTTCATCATCTGTATGTACAGCATTCCTTATAGTACTATCCATGGGAGTCATAGAATATACCACCTTGTAGCAAGACCTCTTTATATTGAAGTGCATTATACAGTCTTCCTTGATAGTGAATATGCCACCTTATAGAGAGGCAACATTATAATAAGCACATGAAACAGTATTCACTCGTTATAATGCTGTACATAGGAGCCATGGAGTATATTGGCTTATAGTTAAACCACTTTATGATGTATTACATGATACAGCACTCATTGTAATGCTATTCATAGGAATCATAGAATATACTACCTTATAGTGAGGCAACATTATAATAAGCACATGAAACAATATTCACTCATTATAATGCTGTCCATGGGAACCATGGAGTATATTGCCTTATAGTTAAATAACTTTATGATAAAGTACATGATACAGCACTCATTGTAGAGCTGTCTATGTGATACTAGAATATAATGAGACTACCTTATAATGAAGTCCATGATACATTATTCCCTCATTATAATGCTGTCTCTTGGAACCAGAGTACAATGCCTAATAGTGAGAACACCTTATAATAAATTACATATACAACATACAGATAATTCCACTACAGAATAATGGTCATGACCATGTCTGCCTTATAATGGAAACTGTGTAATAATGAAGGACTGTATAGTGAGGTAGCACTGTATATATATGGGAACTGATCTTAAAAATTATTTTTATCACTACTCTAGAATGGATGTTCAAATCAACGTCAGGTTTCCATTAAAATACTTTCATAATGTCAAGTTGGTCCTTAATGAAAATGGTGTTCGGACATCCAATATGGCTGCTATCACTTAACTTCTCCTGAATGGAAAGTCATATTGACATTCGGTTTATCATAAGATATAGCTTATTCAAAATGAAAATGGTACTGATCTGATGTCAAAGATAGCTGCTATAGTGGTCACCTTGAAAATATTGTTATCACAACTCCATTAGAAATCTATGGTCATATCAACATGGGTTTTTGCTGAAAGTTTTCTTGTGACCAAAATTGTTGTTTTTGCTGTGTTGTTCTTGTGGGGCTTGACGCCATTTTTCAGTACACGTTAGGCTATACATCACTGCCAGTATTAATGGTGGAGGAAGAAACCATGAAATCACCG
>QKMX01131291.1:0-11337 GCA_003401595.1 Venustaconcha ellipsiformis
CTCTCTCTCTCTCTCTCTCTCTCTCTCTCTCTCGCGAAGCCAAGAAAATTTATTCATAAAGGCAAATCCGGCACTAGTCAAACTTTATTAAGACGGACAGAATTAGGCCCTCTGGTTCGATTCCATATGAAAGTGGATTTCACCACGTCTGATTGACAGTCCTGGAATTAGACCTATTATTTTTAATACAAAATATCATTCATCCAAAGTAATGTCTTCAACACAAGAGTCATCCATCCATAAATAAGCACATGACCGATAAGCCAGGAAAATCATTTTACTAAGACAAAAATCCAAGATATTGATTGAAATATTGCTTAATTGATTCATAACCTTTTGTTTTCCTTTGTCTGCACGTAGCGCATGTGATCGAGCGATATGATCGACATTTGGATGGCGTCTTTAAATATCCAGGACACAATACAATTATGTACTGAATGATGTCTTCTGGAAGAAAAATAATGCTTAGATGATATCTATACTATCCAATTAGTAAACCTGTCCATCAGAATAAAGGCTCTTCGCTACGTGGTGGAATATGTCTTAGCCCTCCGATAGGTTGATGAGATTTCATGATTAGAAAGACATCCAGTCACTTTATTTGATGTTCTCATCCTAATATAATGTCGATTACATGACGTTTGAGATGAGTAATTGGCCGACACCAGTTACTATAACAATGCACACGCTCAAGCTGGGACATTTGTATCTTCAAGTTCTGATTTTTTGGTTATATCACAACCAATTGGTACTCCCGTGTCGAAAACCTGGTGATTTCTTTTGAAAGAAACATCATAATCAGTTTCTTGTCAAATAGAGTGCTACGCTAAAACTAAAGAATTTACTTTAATAAAAGGATAACAATAAGGTACTCTTTTTTGTCAATACCAGCAGAACTACATCAAAGCGATGCTCTGTTTTAGATGCGGCTATGTTCATATTACTGAATTAAGAGAAGTCTCGTTCAACCCGACTCTCGCGTGGCTTTCTCAGAGTCTGCTTGAACGAGACTAAACTTGCAAATTACAGTTCTTCTTCTTCATGTATATCTTGGAACACTGTATGTAAATAAAGCAATCGTGAAAAATAACCACACCGGTCGTAAAGGTTGGATCAGGTGACCACTGGCTACAAAAGTGACTCGCTCGCACAACCCTCTAAACTTGAAGGCCATTGATGGTAATACATATACAAAATGTATGTGCTGTTTACGAATCGCTCGTTCTACAGATGTGCATTTACACTTGTTAACGCACTTATTTCAGTAAAGTAGAGGCACAAACTGGAGTGGAACTAAAACTGAATGTGAAGAAAAGAGAAAAAATGTAATATAGTTCTAATGCCATTCATAACTTTTCTTGATTAAAATCAGCTAATTTTAGCTTTGAAATTTTACATTTTCATCTTGAGCTTAAGACTTTGTGTCTACTAAAAATATACTTATTTTTTATAAGGCCGTCAATGATTGGCTAATAGTGGGAACTCAGACGTAATTAATGATTGGCTATTAGACGGCATTCAGTCGCAATATTATGCTCATAGTTATATCGTTTTACAGGCCTAGTTTTGAATTACTGAGAGATTATTAACACACCAAACATCTCAAGAGCTTCAGTTAAGTTTGTTATTGTTGAAATTTTCATAATAGCTCCTTTGCTACCATGAGGTATTTCCAATAATATTCAAATTTTCAGATGGTAGAAATATAATTTAAAAGTAGAAATTTTAGCTAAAGAGTTCGTTTGTTCTTCAAAAGTCATATAAATATTATCACATATTTCCTTATCCTAATAGGTTCGTTTCATCAAAATTGATATACAAAAAAACAAACAAATGTTTAACCGGATAAAATTTTGATAACCAATTTTATCAGAGGCTACTTTGACTGTTAGAAAAGTGGTTTTCCATTTAGACTATTTGTGGCCGGTGACGTCAAAAGGTATAAGATTGCCTGACTGAAAACCAAGTATAGGATATCACTGTAAAAGATAAGGAAGTATGTTTCTGTTATGCACGAGTTCACATCACAAAGATGTATATTCTATTCCTTTTATTTCCTATTACATGGGTTCTTTTCCTAGGATACTTATATGAATTAAATGCAGGAATGATCCTTCCAAAGGCTGAACAATAATGGAACCTAGTTTCCAGAAGAGGCACGAAGCTTGGGAATTTATCAGTGGACATTCCGGCTGACTAATGGGTCTAATTAGGACCAAAAAGCATATCCTGGCCATCATCATACGTGAAAATTAAATGGTCGATGAAAACATTTAATTTTGAAATTAACTTTATCAAGAACTTCTTTACTTGACTATCAAAGTAAGAAGGCTCAATGATATTGTCAGCCTGGCAACTGGTTGGAAACTTTGAAAAAGATATAACTCTCTGTTAGAGTCTGCTATTATAATACGACCCTTTTTGCATACTGTAGTGAATAAAGTATATTTCAACTGTAAAAGAAGAAAGCGAAAACCAGTCTAATGCTTTCATTACTTAATATCCAGAATTCTTGCAGGGGCATCCAACTTTTGTAACTTATTTATGAAAACAGATTTCCACTTTTAAGCACGTTCCTGGCGGACTTGCGTGATTTACCACCGTCATAGACTTGCTATTTTAAGTCAAATCAATTGTAACGATGGATTTGTTGCCTTATTATTCGGAAGCACGCAAATCCTCGTGGACATCGTAATGACTAGAATTTGCATGAGCGTCGCTTAATAATGAAAGCTAGCATTGAGCTGGCTATGCTGTTAACATGGGATAGGTTGAGGCATTATACTCACTTTGAAATAAGTAATTTGCTGAGGAGTTATATTTTATATGGACGAGAGTACTGTGTCAGTAATTAAGTTGCTAATACAAATGCATCAAAAACATTTATACACAATTCAAAAAAGACATTGGCCATAATATCCAAGTATGCGGGGGTTGTCATGTTTTCATCCTTTATGATAGCATTGTAAATATAGATTGATTTATTTTAAACAGACAAACGGATCAATAGATCGATTGATAGATATGTAGATGGACGGATGGAAAGGTGGGAGGTGGAATGAAAACAACATTCGTTTTATTCGTGTATGTCAATCAGAAAAAAACACCAGCTTTATTTAGCCTAAAAACTATCGGGACACACGTAATTCTGTATAAAATAAATCTCAAACTCGTGTCTTCGTTTTTTTTAAAACTCTAAATATAGAATAAAGGATATATCAATACGTACAATCTAAAGCGTCACAACAATTATTTTTGGTTTTGGTTCTGGCAAAAAGAATAATCATGATTTTCTTCTTCTTTTTATATTTAAGCAATTTACTCTGAAAATAATTCAGAATATTAGAGGATTTATAGAGACTTTATGATGTGAGGAAGCATAAATAAGAATGTCTTATATTGTATAATAATAGCTTTTGCTTCATTCATTTGAATTTTTGTAAACCACACCTTTATTCTTACGGAAGATGTGTGGGAGTTGAAGTCAAACTTTCTGATGATTTTGCAAAAATATATTTTGGCCACTCGACGATAAAGAATGCAATATTATGTGTCTCATTGAAAAATATTGTACGCCTTTGAACAAGATTTTAATGAATTGTCAAGATCAATAGTGCATGAAGATTAACAAATAATCCTAACACCTTTGCATTTCTAATTTTTCCTCTGAATTAGAGAAAAGTAAAATAATTCACAACTAATAAGGTGAAACCAATGTATATTTGCTGTTCCAGTTTCTCTACGTAAAACGTGTAGTAAAAATGTCCATATGTGTGCAGAGATGGATCTTTATTAAAATTGCACAATTTAGTTGTGGAGCAGCAGGTGTCAATAAATTGTTCCTTTTTTATCTGAAAGAGAAAAAAAGACATTTGAGTTTTAAATCTGAAGACTTATTTTCTTCTTCAATGACGCAGTTTTCATTTTGGGTTTCCAATTTCAGCAAATGAGAAAAAAAAATTGCGCTAAACCCCACAAACTCATACCCAAAAACATGTCCACCCATATATCGATGTTTTCCTGGCAATCTGAACTCATTGTACACCGACTGATGCAGAGCAATCATACTTGACACGATGTTGTACACGTACACAAAGCTACATATGTCAAGAAACACGTTCCGCATCGGGTAAATGGACAAGTTTATTCTCAAATTTCCAGATTCTCTATTTTTACCGATTTTTTAATTTTGGTCTTTTCCACAATCAAGTGTAAATTTTGTTTAAACAATCGAGGTCAATCAATTCTGGTTTGATTTTTCACCTGCTATAAGGAATGAAAAATTCATTCCCATAGATACAGAGCGAAAAGTTGGCAATGTAACTAAGTTACAATGCATATATTTGTTGCAAAATATAATGTTTTTTTTTTCCCTTCAATTTCATAGATTGCTATTAACAACAAAGCCGTTATATTTCCAAACGTCCATGATGTCATAATGTTGTGTGCCTTCAAAATGTATATTTCAAACAGTGCCACCTAAGTTCCAGTTTAGGAGAAATAACATGCAACATGACCATAAATTTAGATAATAACAAATAATTCGGTCAATAAAAGAATATAAGTGGATATGTTAGGAATTTGATTGTTCCAGAAGGTAGTCTCTGTTTCAAGGTTTGGATCAATAAAAACTTTTTTAATGATGTCTTTGTTCATAAAACCATGGTTTTCAAGAAACACTAAAGTCATTATCAACTGAGAAGACTAACCAGGTCATCATACGTTTACATTGTCATTGATTTCATAACTAGCTCTTTCAGTGTATGTGTACTTCAATTACCATTGCCGTTAATTTCATAATTTGATCATAAAATGTGTAGGTGCTCAAATTAAAAATATATCTGAGTTCAGTTTTCTACTATTAATCCATCACCGTGCAAGTGTAAATAAACTATATAAAATCTTGAGTGCTGACACCACTAATTTATTTTCACAGACCATATTTGACACATATTACTATTTTTTTCTACTAGATGACTCATTATAAATCACATACATTTCTTGACGGAACTTTTTCAACAACAAAAATGGAGTGTTTCGAGGCAATACGATCGAGATAAATGATAATTGTTTTTCGTTCGTATGGGGTACCAGTAAAATATACTTTAACGACTGGCAGAGGATTTTGTTTTGCCCAACATCAATGTTCGTGTAAGTTCACAAAAAGAATGAAGAACTTCAAAGCTCTGATCAATGCTCAAAACATTTTTAAAGTTACAGTTCCACTCTGATATTAAATTCAATGGCCGGATCGCAATTGATAAGTGTTACGTATATTTAATTTGCATTCGTTTGTTAGGAATTTTTTAAAACTCTTGTTATTTTTGTTATTCATTACATGTTATTGTAAAGTAACATTGTACGTTGGACTTAACCTTATTCAAAATAAAGATTTTTTTTTTAATGCTGACCTGATTTATTGATTATTTTATTTATTTTGTAAACAACTATTACAATAGATTAAATGTTTTCTGTGTACAAGTTTAATATGAGTATCATTATTAATAGAAGTAAACATGTTTTATTTGGGTCTATGTCTAGTTTATTAGAATTCCTTAACAATTTACCTGATGTACCTGACATAATCCAGGCTATATACTATAATTTTAGTGACAGACGTTTATAAAATAACTAACATTTTTGGCAAACATCAAGAACTTTCTTGAAGGTTATTTTTTATTAGGTAATTTATTTCAAAGAAAAACAATTTGATTGTGACCTGAGATCAAGTGGAAGACTGTATAATCTTATTACTAGAAAGAACATTCATTTTTGTGCTTTAATATCTAGCAGAATCAAATTTGTATTTTTGTTTAGAACAGACGTTCATTTGGGCTGGAATTTATTTCTTCAAATTATTTAATTTAGTTATTATTTTCTCTTGAAGTACGGAATTATCATAAAAAGCGACAGTTTTGGACAGAATACAGTCACTGGGATTTATAATTAATTCAAACCTGGAATTATATTACAGTGTTCCAACGAGTGACTCTTGGTACATAAACATGATACAGGCCGCCACAGACATAATGAACACTTCCAGCATTGGACTTAATTTGGATTTCCACTAATGGTTCTTCAGAAATATTATATTTAACACTTGTGTCTATAATTCTATGATTATTTTGGGATTAATTCGCAATACTGATGGTTCTTTTTTATTTTCACTTTGTTTTCTAGGGAAATAATTATTTGTTGAATTTTACAAAAGATGATTGCTGTTTATTCTTTTCTGTTACTTCTTTTAACAGCATAGATTCGTAACATATGCACTTGATTAAATGTATCCCTACTTCAAGAGCGGTACCCTACAAAATTAATTATTTTTCTGAGTGTTGTAAGGAAATATATATTGTTTTGCACTAAATTACCAAATCTGAGGAGCTTAAGTCATTTAAACACTCACTGAGATCAAATAAACTATTAAAGTGATTACTTCAGAGCTTGCTTTTAATAGTAATTTAAATGTGGAAATGTGATATAGGCACTAAATAATATGTGTTCATTATTGTATGAAATGGATTTTATAAATATGGCTTGTTCAATTTGATTATGCGTGTATGGCACCAATACAATTTGTCGGATGCATTACTTTAGCTGCGAATTGCAAATTTATAGCATAAAGTGTAGTCTACGGAGACAAACGATAACTGCAGTCCCAGTGATCAATCATAAAAGTAAATTGGTCCATAACGCAATTATCAAATTTAGAAATTTGGTATAACTTTGACAGATGTGCATTGATTTAAAGTTATCACAAGAGTTGACCATATCGTGCCGATTCAAAGCTGGAATAACACGTACAATGTTGCAAATAAAATATCAGAGAGATAAACCATATCAAATAACCGCTAGCGTGTAATCATAAAAGAAAAGGAGATTGTATTTATAGAAGGGATATTAAATAATACATAAAAGTAAAGGAAATAAACGCTTGAAAACATAATTTGTTGTGTAACCCGCTTTTTTAAAAAAATAAAAGATTTTCTCGAGTGGTACATAATCATAAACCTTCTTCACTAAGTTCATTCAAAATAGTCGTCTCACGTGTTGGAAGTCGCTACATCCGCCTGTTACAAATATGTGGACTTGAACTAAGAAACAGAAAAGAAACAAAAACCAGTACGTTTTGTAATAGTAGGAGAACAAATTAATTCTCTAAGTTATATAAAGTTAATATCTACGAGGAACTTGCAGTAATTGTGAATACAATCTTCTGTCACAAGTCCAAGTCCAAAAGTGTATAATGCTCCGAATGCTTTACAATTTTAAATGTGTTGATGTACCAATAATCTTGCTCAATCACAAATTCACAATTATATCATCTAGAATTTCTTTGAATGAATCAACTATAGTACCAAAATCAAAATAATGTTTTGGTCCAAAATGCCAAGGAGCACTTGAAAATTCCTCTCAAATTATATCTGAACACAACTAAAAGTGATTCTGTTAAAATAGGAATAAATAATTTTGTTGATCACAAACCTTATAGTAAAAACATTAAGATAACCAGGATGTGAGTCAATTTTCCATCAAACTCGTAAACAAGTCTGTTTATAGAACTTTCTAAGGTTGAATGGTCATGTAAAAATGTTTATAAATATTACCTATTAGTCTCCGCAATCATTAATAAAAGTTAACAATGTAAATAGTTGTTTACAAATAACCTTTATAATCTTCAATCATGGAAATAAAATTAAACACGCAATAGAGATAACACAACCTGGATGCATTTCTCTCCCAATGCGCAGGGTGTCGAGGTTCAGCGTTAAGCAGATATGCACGGTTTATATATTTTGGTCATGTAAGTACCAGGAATCCGTAATTTTTTTTCATATCTTTGTGGCGAGTTACAGTAACAGAGCGATGGTAATTTTGAGATGCACTCTTATATTCCCTTATATATCTATAGTATCTTTCTCTAACAAAGCTCAACGTTCCCTGTAAAATGCAAACATCAATATGTACATGACAAATTTTACTTGCTTGATTAGCCTGAAAAATATAAGCAAGAGAGAAATTAAATCATCACAAATGTAATCTCATGAACGTAAACTATCACTGAAGTCCTGATAAGTTTCACATAATCCGATGAAATTAAGTGTTCGAATCCTTGAATATATTCTCATTATTCTGTGAATTAATGACTGTTTGAAACTAAGCTTCTCAGTTCTTCTATATCAAACCACACACGTAAATAACAAAATCCTCTATGACTATTACTAACAATTTGTGCAGTGAAAGAACAAATATTGTACGTTTATCTTCGTTATGCAGTGTCATTTTGCATTTAAAATAAATATATCTGATTCTCTATAATTTCTCGAACAATTAAATTATCATTTCAATGTTACTCAAACAGTCATAAGCAAAACAATCCTTTTCTGACCTTCAAATCAAATTGAACCAATCAAACGCTAGGGCGTGCGAAATAGACTTGCTAGTGTATTATGAATTCAACACTTATTATTATCAATGGGGGATAGTATAGGGACTATGGGGGTTATCATTAAAAATCAATAAAGGATAGTATAGGGACACAATTTATACGAACAAAAAATCACCCTGGGATACTATAGAGACAGTGGAAATTTTGTATTAGCACATTTTGGTCTGTATAGGGACATGTGGAATGGCACAGGTGACATGACGTCACGGTACTGGAGACTGGCAACAATGTAGTAAGGAGCTGACCTAAATATACACATATCTACTACTCTAGGGAGGGACACATACAATAGAGACACAGACATATAACACATATATGGCAAAATTGAAAAATGAAAATATTTTCTAGGCATTGGAAGTGATCCTGAAAAAGGCCTTTGGGTTCTTTTTCTTTGTCTTCTTTTAACTTCTTCTTTTCCTCCACCAAATTCTTATTTTCTGTCCTACAATTTTTTCTGCTACATTTTTATCCTTATTCTTTTCTTCCTCCTGTTTTTACTTCTTCTCTTCTTTCTGTTTCTTTCTTCTGTCATTTTCTTCTTCCTTTTCTACTTTTTTTATTCTACTACCCCATCCTCATTTTTCCTTCTACATCTCTTTTTTCATCCTTTTCAGTCCTAATCATTTCATTCAATATATCCATTACTTTCTTTAGGTTGTTAATCTCCAATCTATGGGGACTATATACCCCATACTGCATCCTAACATTTCCTCTGCCATAACTAGAGTGTCCACCACCTCTTGTAATCTGAGCATTCGTTCATAGTTACTGGCCATGGCTAAATATTTAGTGTTGTATGGCGCGAATAACGAACGCTATGACTTTATACATCATTAGGATGAGAAGAAACCCCACACAAATATATTATCTACACCATCGGGATAAGAGAAAAAAAAACATACACACAAATATACTATCACACCATCGGGATGGAAAAAACACACAAATATACTATCCACAACAACGAACCAGCAAGTATAAAACACGCTAATGAACGCGTCTGCAAACACACACATCATTAAAAGAGTGAGTGTTTATAGTCACACTACACTACATACACACGAAATGGAAAATTGAATAGTCTCTCTTTTCTAGAGATATGGCTAGACATGAAAAGGGCTATTTTTTAAAACTCGAAATACACCCGGCTAATGGTGACACCTTCCTGGCCTGGTACCGCATGCGCATCGCCGGGTCTAATCATTTTCCAATTAATGCAAGAGGGAGCTTGAGTGGCCTCATCAGCCCAGTTTTCAGTGTGAGAAATAGTGAAGACATTCACTTCTTCTCTTTGTCTTCTCCTATGCCTGAGTCGGGGATGGTGAGGTCGCTGCTGCTCCCATTTTTGCCGCTCTCTCCAACTCCTACGATTTGTCCTGTTCCCAATTTTCAATTTGAGGGACACCGTCTCTCACTCGATGTGGTGCTGACAATGGTTATATTACTGGTAGTGGCTGCGGTGCTAATTCTGCCTGTGGAGGTGTCCTCACCTAAGGTTTGACCTCACACACAGGTCTTACTATAAGGTGAGACAGGATCCCTCTTTTCCTTTCTTTCTCCTCTTCTTTCTCCTTTTTCCAAATATTCCTCAACTCTGACTTCGTTTGTAATAGACTCAATAGCAAGCTCGTCCAGGAGACGTCTGGCATACTCCAGGTGCAATTGGAGTTCTAAAAGCTTAGCAGTTCTTGTACTCATCTTCAGTATTGATACGTCAACGATGGGTTGCTAGACTGAAGGTTGTGTCGCTTTATATCCATCCGTGGAGTTCAGACGTGAAGGAAAACATTCCCTAAAACTCAAATTTTACCATCACATGAAACGTGCGGACTTAAAAGAAGCACTCACGTTGACTTTTCTTAATTTTTGATTTACTAAACACAGACAGACACGATTTGGACAAGACAGAGAAACGAAGTGCTTATAGACACACCCTTTTTTTAAAAAATTTTTTTAATGGTTTAGGCAAATTGAAAGGGTATGTCTGTTCAAGAGTATTGTGTAGCCGTGAAAAGGAATGGGGTTTTTGTTCATGGGAGTAATGTCAATCTTGTTTTGCTCTCCAAGATTGCGTCCACCTTCTTCGTCAGCAGCCGTGACAGAATCTATTTTGAAAGGAATGACATGCAGTAACGGTAAGTCCCACCACGTTGTACTCCACCACATGGGAGAACACAAGGATCAAATTCAATCCTTGGTTCATTTCTACAGGGAGTCGAAAATATTTGGAAAAATCCAATTTGCTAGTCACAGCTGGTTTGGTTTCTTTTTGTCAATCATCACAGTGTCACCACCCAAAATGTTATACAATTCATGAATGTAATGGCCAATACATTGTCCTCCTGAAATTTGATCAGTTGGCGACGAGCTATTTTGTGCTACTCAATCGTAGCCCTTTTTTGGAGTCTCACCAAGACTTTATCAAATATGACATTGAACCTGATAGCAATGGAGTTTACTAAATGTTGACCACTAAAATAATAGACTGCAGGAATGATCAATTTATAGGTGTTGATTGTAGTTATGTTTTTATTTTTATTTTCATAGAATGAAGTGCAGCGGAACGTTCATTCAAGGTTTTTTGCATTTGCTTGTCAATATCTTCCACCGTAAAAGTGTTTTGATTTTCAATGATGTGTTTGATTTGTGTAAGGTGAATCATTTCACCAAAGTCACTTTCCAATGTGCTTTGTGATCTAATTGGATGGCCTGAGGTAATTTGGCCGTGTAACAGCACAAAGTGTTATTGGGAAACACCTCCATGGAACTGCCACTGAGAAAGGTTAAGTAAAATTAGGTGTTCATAATTCCACAGTTCTAGTGTTCCTGGAGTCACTGGAAGTCAGAGCAGTTCGTTAATGTGACTGTTGGAACTAACGTTGGACACA
>QKMX01131293.1:0-11033 GCA_003401595.1 Venustaconcha ellipsiformis
GAGAGAGAGAGAGGGAGAGGGAGAGGGAGGGAGGGAGAAAGTTGGGCTTTGTTAATGTTCCTCTGTATTGTGTCAGTCTGGCATCAAACTTAGTTTCAGGACATGTGACTCTTGGAGCAGTGTGTTTTTTACCTATATAAGCATTATTTTATTGCTAGGCTATGACATAGTTGTTGTAGTGTATCCACTTGCAACTGATTGTAACTGACAAGACTAGTTTGGATGAAAAATGTATCCCATTGAGATTGAAATCCCTGATTTGTGCAGTTACCACAGCTAAGGCAAAATGAACTCTTGAGAATGAGGATCAACAGGAAATTATTCCTAGCTGACACTTTTATTTGTCAGTTTTTTTTATTACATCACGTTTATTAACAAGTCAGTAGATGCTGATCATATTGATCTTTTCTCAACAATTCATTCTCATTGTTTTGATCAGAGTGACAAAAGAAAATTACTTGTTGTCGAACAGGAAAATGATTCTAAAATCTTATGTTTGTTTTAGAGTCCTGTTAGTGAAACTGAAATCAAACAGGTCATAGTTTATTGCTTGTTGAAAACATGGCATCCTAACAAGGAAATTGAGACCAACCAATGCACCTGCTGCTGTTTACAGGTGGTCACAGTGACGTCTCAGATTATCATTCCTAGGTCTCATCAACATGAAATTCTTAGTGTAGCTCATTAATCTCCTCTGGCTGGTTATTTAGGAGTCAGTATGACTTATCACAATATCTACAACCCCTTTTATTGTTAAAAAATGAAAAGTAATGTTTGTAAATATTGTCGATTTTGTTACAATTCCCATTGGAAAGAAAACCCCAGTCAGAAGATACAAAAGGCTCATGTGCAACCATTTCCTGCATTTGACGAACCATTTAGCACAATAATCGTAGACTTTGTCAGTCCCTTACCTAAGACCAAATCAGGCATCCAAAAGATTGTTGACCACATGATTTCCAGAAGCTATTCATTATTAAAACTCAAACCATTGTAAAAGCTTTTAGAAAGTAACTTTTACACTTGCTGGCCTTCCAAAATCTGTTTAATCCGAAAACAAAGTAAATTATTCCTGGGAGGCAGAAACAACTGTGCCTATTTAAATAAATTAGAGTAGTATTTTGATAAAGACAGAACAGTTAACTAGTCAATCAAGTTAGCTGTACCTGTCCCACACAGTGAGTATGTACACAATGGAATGCAATCTGACAATGATCACTCTGGTTTAACCAATCTTCGGATTTCAGAAATATAAAACAATCTGGATCAGAAACGTTCACATCCATATCAACAGGAAATGAAGGAACTAAAAAGAGCTATTATAATAATATGAGCGCTTGATTTCTGATTTTCCAATACAAACAAATACAATCTATCATGACGTTGATATTGTAGATTGTAGACCTGTTAAACAAAATCCTTTTAGAATGTTTCCTCTCAAGAATGAATATTTGAAAAAGAAATTTAATATTTATGAGAGATTGATTTATTGAACTAAATAAAGGTAACTACAGTTCACCGTGCATTATCGTTTCTAAACCAGATATTACATTCTGTGAGTTCGATGTCACCAAAACGGATTTATTTCCATTGTCAAAAATAGATGTCACCAAGTTTGATTTTTAAATGGATTCCAGCAAAATTGCAATCACAGAAATAGCAAAAGAAATTTACAATTTCCGATGGGCTTGATCAGTATAAAGTGATGCCATTTGGAATAAAATTCTCCACCAACATTCAAACGTCTACTGAACCTGGTAATATATTGTATAGATAAGTGTTGCACCTGGGAAGATCACCATGAAACCATTCAGAAATTCTTTGATCGACTCAGTGATACAAATATGAGAATTAATTTAAATAAAAGCGAGTTTTTGCCATGCTTGTGTCACATTTATCAAACAATTGGGACAAAATCAAATTAACCAGTTGAAGTTAAAGGTCAAGGCTATCTCTGAATTCCTAGTATCTACTGGTGTAAAACATCTGATGAAATGTTTAAATATGACTGGATAATATTGAAAATTTTGCTCGTTTTCAAATTTTTTGAGCAAGAAATCCAAGATTTTTTGGTCTGATAAATGTCAGGAACCTGTTGACAATATGAAATGCCATATTTAAAAGTGCACCAGTTCTTTTGGCACCAAATTTCAACCAATTAGTTAAAATGTTTTCAATCAAGCAAGGTAGTGGTTGGTGAAGTACTTATTAAAAATTATATAAATGGTGTAGATCATCCATGCACTATGTTTAAACACGTAACCTAAATGTGCAACTGAAAAAATTATTCCACAACTGAATGAAATGTTTAGTTTAGATATAGACTTTGCATCATTTTCAATTGTATAACAGATTAGTTTTTTCTCCAGTTGTTGCATTCACCGATCACACTTCTCTCATTTTCATTTATAAAATGACAAACACAATCAGAGAATGTTGAGTTACAGTTTAATGCTGCAAGAATACAAATTGCAAGCAAAAGAAAAGAAAATGTAATTACTGAGGTACTCTCATGTAGAGAAGTACTATATTACTTTTTTGTATATAACTTGTGTAATAAAGTTTAGTGTCATTCAAAAGATATTTTCCATCTAATTGTAATTATTATAATACAAATATTCAATTAACATGTAAAATAAAGCTTTAGTGTAAACGTCTTTCATTTTCTTTCTTAGGTGAGGTGTTACATATATATTGTGTACCTAACTTTTGTCCATGACTATGAGTTTGTATTTTAAATAATGTTTATATAGCTAGCTTTTGTCAATCATTATATGTTGTAAACAAAATGTATACATAGTATTTAAATTTTACAATCATACTGGAATTTTCCATTGGAATGGTTCACATTCTTTAATGTCATAGGTCAAGTGTAAATGTGTATAAATAGGTTGTGCTTAAACAATAATTCTGCTTTAGACCAGTCTCTGGGAATCTATTAATTTAAAATACTTTCTTAATTCAGAAATGATTTTAGAGGAATTATTTATTTAAATCATTAATTGGAATTATTAAAGTGCTCATGACTTTTGAATTATGACATTACTTTAGACTTAATGAACTCTTTCAAAGAAATTATAGATTGCATCATTGTCTTATATCAGGGCATTCAAGACTATTGCAAAACATTTGGAACATTCTTTATTCGTAGACTTTTTATAAGACATTTAGGATTATTTTATATTTAGTTCACAATACTGTGTATTTTGAATTTTAACTGTATATCCTAGGGAAATAAATTGTTTGTTGATTTTACTTAAATTGTTGGTTACACTTTCTGTTAATTATTTATGACCATGACCTTGAAGATAGCATCCCTTATATAGTCACAATATGCAAGTGTAGCAAGTTTCATTCCATAATGTCAATTATGGTGGGACATTATCCACAGTGTCATTTTTATTTTTAACATACAACTTAGGTTTCAAATCAGAGACCAACTGTACATTGATTAGGTGAAATTATTTACAGTATTTAATCAGCAACAGTAGCGCTGAACTGTCAAGTTCATATGATGGAACCGGTTAGAACTGGTTTTAACCGGTTTTACGGCTTAAAAAGGATTAAAATGTTAATTTTACATGGCCTAAGCCGGTTGGAACCGATTTGAAACCGGACTGAACTGGCCAGAATTGCAAGGCACCAGATCTAACCGTTTAGAACCGGTTTAAACCGATTTTACTGCTTCAAAAGGCACAAATTATCAATTTTACGTGGCCTAAGCCGTTCGAAACCGGTTTGAAACCTATTTGAACTGGTTAGAACTGGATCACACCAGATGAAACCGGCTAGAACAGGTTCTAACAGGTTGTAACCGGGTTAAACCGGTTTTACAGCTTAAAAAGGCTTAACATTTTAATTTGTCGTGGCCTAAGCCGGTTGGAAAAGGTTTGAAACCGATTTGAACTGGCCAAACTGGCTTGCACCAGAAGGAACCGGTTGGAACCGGTTCTAATCTGTTGTAACTGGTTTAAACCGATTTTACTGCTTAAAAAGTCATAAAATGTTCAATTTAGCGTGGCCTGAGACGGTTGAAAACGGTTTGAAATCGGTTTGAACTGGCCAGACTGGCAGACACTAGATGGAACCAGTTTGTACCGGTTCTAAATGGTTGTAGACGGTTTCACCCGGTTTTTCGTCTTACAAAATGCTAAAAAGGTTCAATTTCACGTCGCATAAGCCGTTTGTAACCGGTTTGAAACTGGTCTGAACTGGCCAGAACTGTCTGACACCAGATGGAATCGGTTGGATCCGGTTCTAACCGGTTGGAACCGGTGGAAACCGTATTTACGGCTAAAAAAATGGATTAAAATGTTTAATTTCGTGTGGCCTAAGCCCTTTGGAACCTGTTTAAAACCTTTTTGAACTGCCCAGAACAGTCTGGCACCAAATGGAACGGGTTGGATCCAGTTGTATCCGGTTTTAACATTTCATAAAACGCTTAAAATGTACAATTTTACGTGGCCTAAGCATGTTGGAACCGGTTTGAAACCGGTTTAAACTGGGCAGAAATAGCTGGCACCAGAATGAGCCGGTTGGTACCAGTTCTAACCGGTTGGAACCGGTTGAATTCGATTTTCATAAAATGTTCAATTTTACTTTGGCTTAAGCCGGTAGGAGCCAGTTTGAAACCGGTTTGAACTGGTCAAAACTTGCTGGCAGCAGATGTAACCGGTTGGAACCGGTTCTAACCGGTTGGAACCGGTTACAACCGGTTTTACGGCTTAAAAGAGGATTAAAATATTCAAATTATGTTTGCTATGCCGGTTGGAAATGTTTCGAAACCGGACTGGACTGGCTAGAACTAGCTGGCACCAGATGGAACCAGTTGGAACCCGGTTGGGACCGGTTTAAACTTGTTTTACGGCTTTAAAAGTATTAAAATATTCAAATTATGTGGGCTAAGCCGCTTGAAACCGGTTTGAAACCGACTTGAACTGGCCAGAACTGGCTGGCAAAAGATGGAACTGGTTTTACGGCTTTAAAAAGGTCAGAACTGACTGTCATAAGATAGAACCGGTTTGAAACCGGTTTGAACTGGCCAGAACTGGCTGGCAACAGATAAAAACCGGTCGAAACCGATTCTAACCGGATGTATCCGGTTTAAACCGGTTTAAAGGCTTAAAATGGCTTAAAATGTTTACTTTTCGTGGCCTAAACCGGTTTGAAACCGGTTTGAACTGGCCAGAATTGGTTGGCACCAGATGAAACCGGTTGGGACTGGTTCTAACCGGTCATAACTGGTTCTAACCGGTTGAAACCGTTTAATCCTTTTTTACGGCTTAAAAAGTCTTAAAAATGTTCAATTTTACGTGGACTAAACCGGTTGGAACCGGTTTGAAACCGACTTGAACTGGCCAGAACTGATTGTCACCAGATAGAATCGGCACAAGATGGATCCGGATTTAACCGGTTGGAACCGGTTAAAACCGGTTTTACGGCATATAAAAGGCATAAAATGTTCAATTTTACGTATCCTAATCCGTTTGGAATCGGTTTGAAACTGGATATAAGAGGCTGGCACGAGATGGAACCGGTTGGGACCGGTTCTTACCGATTGGAACCGGACTGAAACCGGTTTTCAGTGGCTTGAACTGGCTAGTACCAGATGGAACCGTTTGGAACGGGTTGTAACCGGTTGGAAACCGATAAGACCGGTCTTAAGCTTTAAAAAAGTCGTAAAATGTTCAATTTTACGTGGCCTAAGCCGGTTGTAACTGTTTTGAAACCGGCTTGAACTGGCCAGAATTGGCAGGCACCAGATGGAACCGATTGGAACCGTTTCTAAACCGTTGGAACCGGTTAAAAGCGGTTTTACGGTTATAAAAAGGCTTAAAATATTCAATTTTTGCTTCACCTAAGCTGGAACCGGCTTGAAAACGGTTTGAACTCGAAAGAACTGTCTGAAACCGGTTGGAACAGATTCTAGCAGGTACGAACCGGTTTAAACCGGTTTAACGGCTTGAAAAGGCTTAAAAGGTTACATATCACGTGACCAAAGCCGGTTGGAAATGGTTTGAAACAGGTTTGAACTGGCCAGAACTGGTTGGCACCAGATGGAACTGGTTGGGACTGGTTCTAACCGGTTCGAACCGGTTTAAACCTGTTTTAACCGTTGAATCGGTGTTTCTTCTTAAAAAATTCTTAAAATGTTCAGTTGTACGTGGCGTAGGCCGGTTGGAACCTTGAAACCGGTTTGAACTGGCAAGAATAGGCTGGCACCAGATGTAATCGGTTGCACCAGTGTTACCCGGTTATAACCGCTTTAAACTGATTTCACGGATTAAAAAGGCTTAAAATTTCAATTTTACGCGGCCAATGCCGGTTGGAACCGGTTTCAAACAGCTTTGAACTGGCCAGAACTGGCTGGCACCAGATGGAACCGATTGGGACTGGAAACGGTTTAAACCGGTTGGGACCTGATTGAACCGGTTTTACGGCAAAAAAATATGCTTAAAGTGTACAAATTATGTGGCTTAAGCCGGTTGCAACCGGTTTGAAACCGGTTTTAATTGATCAGAACTGGCTGGCACCATATGGAACCGGTTTCAACTGGTTTTACCTGGTCATAATCGCTTTAAACTGATTTCACGGATTAAAAAGACTTAACATTTTAATTTTGAGTGGACTAAGCTGGTTTGATCCGGCTTGAAACCGACTTGAACTGGCCAGAACTGACTGACACCATATGGAACCGGTTGGTACCGGCTTAAACCGGTTTTACGGCCTTAAAAGGCTTAAAATGTTCATTTTACGTGGTCTAAGCCGGTTGGAACCGGTTTGATACAGGTTTGAACGGGCCAGAAATGGCTGGCACCAGTTGGAACCGGTTGTGACTGGTTCAAACAGGATGGAACCGGTTCAAACCGATTGGAAAAGTTTAAACCATTTTTATGGCTTAAAAATTCTTAAAATGTTCAATTTTACTTGACCTAAGCCGGTTAGACCCGGTTTGAAACCGGTTTCAACTGGCCAGTACCAGCTGGCACCAGTGGAACCGGTTCGATCCGGTTCAAACGGGTTGTGAACGGTCTAAACCGGTTTTACGGCTTAAATGCTCAAGTAATGTGGCCTAAGCCCGTTGGAACCAGATTGAAACCGGTTTGAAATGGCCAGAGCTGGGTGGCAATAGATGAAACCTGTTTGAACCGGTATTACCCGGTTGGAACGGGTTTGTACCGATTTCACGGCTTAAAAAGGCTTAAAATTTCAATTTTGCGTAGCCGAAGCCGGTTGGAACCGGCTTGAAACCAGTTTGAACTGGCCAGAACTGGCTGGTACCAGATGTAACAGGTTAGAACCGGTTTTACCGCTTAAAAAAAAGGCTTAAAGTGTTCAATTTATGTGGCCTAAGCCAGTCTGAACCGGTTTGAAGCCGGTTTGGACTAGCCATAACTAAATGGCTAAAGATGGAAGCGGTTGGAACCCATTCTAACCGGTTGGAACTGACCTAAAATGTTTAATTTTACGTGGCCTAAGCTGGTTGGAACCGATTTGAAACCGATTGGAACTTGCCAGAACTGGCTGGCACCAGATGGAACCGGTTCTAAAAAAGGGCTAAAAATATTAAATTTTACGTGACCTAAGCCTGTTGTAACCTGTTTGAAACGGGTTTGAACCAGCCTGAACTGGCAGGCACCAGATCCAACCGGTTGGTCCCGGTTCTATCCGGTTGGAACAGTTTCTAACCGGTTGAAACCGGTTTACGGCTTAAAAAATTGCTAAAAATGTTCAATTTTACGTGACCTAAGTCGTTTGGAACCGGTTTGATATCGGATTAAACTGGTTAGAAATGGCTGGCACCAGATAAAACCGGTTGAAACCGGTTCTAACCGGTTGGAGCGGGTGTAATCCGGTTTTCAGCTTAAAAATTGCTTCAAATGTTCAATTTCACGTGGACTAAGCCGTTCGGAACCGGTTTGAAACCGGTTTGAACTGGCCAGAACTGGCTGGCACCAGATGGAAGCGGTTGAGACCGGTTTTAACATGTAGGAACCGATTCAAACCGGTCTTACGGCTTAAAAATGCTTTAAATGATCAATTTTACGTGGCCTCAGCCAGTTGGAACAGGTTTGAAACCGTTCTGAGCTGGCCAGAACAGTCTGGTACCAGAAGAAAACTGTCGGGACCGGTTCTTGGATCCGGTCTAGACCGGATGGAACCGGTTTAAACCTGTTTTACTGCTTAGAAAAGGCCTAAAATTTTCAATTTTACGTGACCTAGGCCGGTTGGAACCGGTTTGAAACCTGTTTCAACTGGCCATGAACTAGCTGGCACCAGAATGAACCGGTTGGAACCGGATTAAAGCGGTTTTACGTCTTACAAAATGCTTAAAATGTTCGATTTTACGTGGCCTAAGCCGGTTGGAACCGGTTTGAAACCGGTTTGGACTGGCCAGAATTGGCTAGCAACAGATGGAATGGGTTGGAACCGTTTCTGACCCGTTGGAACCGGCTAAACCCGGATTCAAGGCTTAAATTTGTAAAAACTTGCTGGCACCATATGGAACCGATTTTGACCAGTTGGAACCGGTTTAAACCGGTTTTGCGGCCTAAAAAGGCTTACAATGATCACTTTTTCACATATTAAGCCGGTTGGAACCGGTTTAAAATCGGATTGAACTGGCCAGACCTGGTTCACACCAGATGGAACCGAATAGAACCGGTTTTAGCCGGCTTAAACCGGTTTTTCGGCTAAAAAAAGGCTTTAAATGTTCCATTTTAATTGACCTAAGCCCGTTGCGACCGGTTTGAGACTTGTTAAAACTGGCCAGAACTGGCTTGCACCAGATAGAACCGGTTGGAACCCTTTCTAACCCATTGAAAACGGTTAAAACCGGATTTACGGCTAACAAAAGGCTTAAAATGTTCAATTTTACGAGGCCTAAGCCGGTTGGAACCAGTTTGAAACCGGTTTGAAGCGGCCAGAACTGGCTGGCACCATATGGTAAATGTTAATTTTTACATAATCTAAGTCGGTTGGAACCGGTCTGAAACCGGTTTGATCTGGCCAGTACTAGCTGGCACAAAATGCAACTGGTTGGAAACGGTTTAACCGGTTGGAAACGGTTTAAACCAGTTTTACGTCTTAGAAAATGCTTCAAATCTTCAATTTTACTTGGCCAAAGCCGGTTGGAACCGGTTTGAAACCGGTTTGTACTGGCCAGAACTGGCTGGCACCAGATGCAATCGTTTGGAACCGGTTAAAACCGGTTTTAAGGCTTAAAAAAAGGTATAAAATGCTCAATTTTTCGTGGCCTGAGCCGGTTGCAATCGGTTTGAAACCGGTTTGAAGTGGCCAGAACTGGCTGGCACCATATGGATCTGGTTCTAACCGGTTGGAACCGGTTTAAAGCGGTTTTACAGCATACAAATGCATAAAGTGTTCAATTTTACGTGGCATAAGTCGGTTGGAAACGGTTTGAAATCGGTTGGAACTAGCCAGAACTGGCTGGCACCAGATGGAACCTGTTGGAACCGTTCCAAACCCGTTGGAACCGGATAAACCAGGATTTAGGCGTTAAAAATGGCTTAAAATTTTCAAGTTTACGAGGCCTAAGACAGTTGGAACCGGTTTGAAAACGGTTTGAACTGGCAAGAATTGGCTGGCACCATATGGAACCGGCTGGAACAGGTTTTAACCGGTTTTAAGGCTTAAAAATGTTTAAAATGTTCAATTTTACGTGACCTAAGCCGGATGGAACCGGTTTGAAACTGGCTTGAACTGGTCAGAACTGGCTGGCACCAGATGGAACCGGTTGGAACCTGTGTTAACCGGTTGGACCCGTATCTAACCTATTGGAACCGGTTTAAACCGGTTTTACTTCTTTAAAATGGCTTAAAATGTTCCATTTTATGAGGCTTAGGCCGGTTGGAAACCGGTTTGAACTGGCCAGATCTGGCTCACACCAAATCGAACCGGTTGAAACCGGTTCTTACCGGATGGAACCGGTTTAAACCTATTTTACGGTTTATAAAATTTTTAAATGTTGAACTTTACGTGGCTTACGGCGGTTGGAACCGGTTTGAAACCGGTTTGATCTGGCCAAAACTGGCTGGCACAAGATGGAACTGGATGGAATCGGTTTAAACCGCTTTTACGGCTTACAAAAATGCTTAAAATGTTCAATTTTACTTAGCCTATGGCGGTTGAAACCGGTTTGAAACCGGTTTGAACTGGCAAGAACTGGTTGGCACCAGATGTAACCGGTTGGAACCGGTTCTAACCGATTGGAACTATTTAAAACCGGTTTACCCCTTTGAAAAGGCTTAGAATTTACAATTTTACGTGGCCTAAGCCAGTTGGAACCGGTTTGAAACCGGTTTGAACTGGCCAGATCGGGTTCGCACCAGATGGAACCAGTTGGAACCGGTTGGAGCCGGTGTTACAGCTTAAAAAGGCTTAAATTGTTCAATTTTACGTGCCTAGGCCGGTCTAAACCGGTTTGAAATCGGTTTGAACTGGCCAGTACTGGCTTTCACAAGATGGTACCGTTTGGAACCGGTTTTAACCGGTTGGTACCGGTTTTAACCGGTTTTACGGCTTTAAGAAAGACTTAAAATGTTCATTTTCACTAGCCTAAGCCGGATGGAATCGGTTTGAAAAAGTTTAAATAATATGAAGTATTTGTTAGCGTTTGTAAATTTTACATTTATGATTTAAAAAAAACATTTGATGAATGCTAATATTTGCATTTAAAACAGTGAATTACGTAAGACTGAAGTATAGATGTTTTGTAGACGTTTGTTGGGTTAAAGGTCTAATAAGGGTTTGACTAAACTTTGTATTCAATTAAATCTTAAGTAGTGAGTTTAATAATGTCTTATATTTGGCGTAAATTGTAGTTTCCCTCTTCATAGCACAAAATATGTGCTGATGTATATAATTGTTGCTTATGAGCTGTGATAAAATCGTTCTAACGAGAAGAATATTAATTTTGCATTCTTTTGAACTTGTTAAGTTTTTTTTAGGTTCTCCCCCTGACAAAGAAAGAGTATTAGCAGCAGGGAAGGTGAACCCTACAAAATTTTGCT
>QKMX01131301.1:0-10417 GCA_003401595.1 Venustaconcha ellipsiformis
CAGTGATGAAAGGGTTAATAATGAGTGAGATCAATGCATTTTAATTAGATCTGGTATCTGAATGCTACCACTTGAAAACCATATTTCTGATAATTGGAGCAGATTTGGAATATATGTATATATTAGGAGAAGTTCAATAGGGAATGAGATCAACATATCTAAAAGTGGTGATCTTGCATCTGATTGGCTGAGATTATTACCACTCTGGATGCAGTAAAAGTCATCTAGCAGAATAAGAACAGAATTGATTGCTCAATTAAATGTTTCTTTACAAAAAAGCTTTTAAGTTAAGAACTGGAAGTTTTGGAATACGCTTTTTTGATTTGTAAAACATGCATTGGAAATGAATGTTGTACAATTTATGAAATCCATCCACAAAGCTTCAAAGATAACCAAAGCAATATCAGCTTGAATTTTGCTTGGCATTGTAGTTGCTGCTAGCTTTTTATGAACAATAGGAAAGCTTCCATGTGCAAAATGTATACAGTAGTCTGTCCTTGTGATGAATTACATGGGTATTACTGTTTGTTTCTTGTGAAGAGCTCTTGTATCCATTTTATGGGTAGGGTGGGCATCAGAAATTTTTTTAAAGTCAAGGGAATTTATAAAGAAGTTTTGTTTAAGTGTCTCTAGTTCCATGTAGGGGAAAAAAAGATGTTTCATAAATGCATTGTAGGTAGAAAACATTGACATAATATTCTGTAGAAAAATATATTCAGGTTTGCTTGATACTGGAGGAAAAATGGGAAAGAAAGAAAATATATAAAAGTATCTGATACTGTTACCAACAACATTCTTACGTGACCTTCATTTGACTTGACTATTGAAGACTTAACCTTTCATTCTGTGCTTGTCACAAGACAGCCTAATATGTTTCGATGTCAGTCCACAGGTATATACATTTTTTTCCTGACACAATAACTCGAAAGATTTTAACCCTCTTTTGTATCAGTTTTTAGCTAGGTTATATGTGGCATAAGGATAAAGCCTTTTTGATTTAATAGGTCACTGAGACTGCTAGAGCAGAAATGGTTTGTGTATCATAACTTTAATATTACATCACAGGCATAGATTACACTTTGTGGATGGCTTACACCCTGAGCAAGGTAAGAACCTGTTTAATTTCAAGTCGGAAGGTCTAAGGTATAATTCAAGATTGCATATCTTGACCAGAGTCATAGTGATTAAGACCAATGATGCCTTACTAGTATTTTATAGGGGACTTGTAATACACCAGACATTCATGAGTTGTTTTTTTTTTTTTCATAGCACTTTTGCTTGAAGATATTGCAAAGTTGGGCAAACAAACAAACTTGTTTATAATCGGAGGTAAAAACCAATAACAGACATCAGGCATTGAAAATTGTTGAATTTATTGTCATAATGGATTAATTAAAATATTGGGAAATGGTTCATCATTCGTTAAACATGCTAACAATAATAAAAAAATGTTCTCCATTTATTTAAGTAAAATATTTGTTATGTAAAATGCATAAATGTATTACTAATGAGTATTTTTCTGTTTTTACCCTAAAATTCATCGTGATCCACAATCTATTTGGTGAGAAACAATTCTACATTAATTGCATGTTTGCTTTTGTGAATTGTTTGTGGGACAGCATATATTTTGGTCTTGCATGGCTTTTTTATGTATGTGTTTAACACCTTATATGTCCATTTTTTTTCCCTTCAAAATCATGACTGTTGCATTTTGATTGAGCTATCAAGGGTGTGAGGTGCAAGACTGCTTCATAATAGTTTGTTAGTACCAATTCAGCTTGTTACAGTTACCCAAACCTACAGTCCCAAGCAGCAATCACGTTTGCCAGTCTGCCAGTCATTTGGTTTGAGATCTTTTATACATTTTATTACATTGTAGCACATCCTTACTACTCTTCTGCATGCCTTTTTCTTTAGGAAAAAAACTTGAAAAAATTGATGGTAAGTGGATTGCATCCTTCCACCAGGTGGTGCATTAGTGTGTTGTATCCCATACCTAACCAGTAGTGAGTGCCTAGTTGCATATACAAGCCTTTTGTGACAGAGCAAATCTAAGGAGAAATCTTGATGAATTTGCATTTTTGGTGCGGAGGGGGCGGGATATGAAAATGGAAAGTTGCTTTTGAAGTCTAATTAAATTTTCAGAGGTAGTACATTGGAACCAGTATATAAGGAAATCCTAGATTATGACAGTGTTCATCGACTATAACAATGTTCATTAGTTTCTGGAAACGTAAGCAATTCTTTATAAGCTTACATTTAACCATACCCTCAACCAGTGAATTCATATTAGAAATGTTCCAGTGTACTTTAATTTTATATCAAGATTCTTCTTGTAGGAATGAAATTAAAGCTCAGAAGCTTTGATTTTCTTTTAATTGGCTTTTTTGTTTGAAATTGCTCAACATTATCAAAAGCTTTTGAGATCATTTTTAGAGAAGAACTTCACAATGTTTTTGGTAGAACATCAAGATATTTACAAAATCTTATTCTGCCATTATATTTACTGCAGCTGAATTCCAGAAATTTGCCATTAAAATTAATTAAGCTGTCCAATATTTCCTACTGCATTGGCTCACAATTAAGGCATGTTTTGCTCTCACGTGTGATGTCAATCTGGAATGAGCTGATCAGGCACTAATGTAGATTTTTATTGACTGCACGCTTTTTTCAGGATGCAGGATATAGTGAAGAATGAGGTTTCAAAAGCAGAAAAGGGATGGTATTATTTTGGGGTGGGTGGGTTGTAATTTTTATTAAAAGATGCAGGAAATGAGGATCTGTACTGTATTAAACAGGGAATTGTGAATATTTCAGTTTACCATGCTATTTTTTTTTCACAAACATTGCGAGTAATCAAATCATCGCAAATCCTTCCAAGTGCTGAAAAGGGATTTAACATTTTGGCAATAATAGATGGAAAATGTGCAAGCAAGAGAGAGATGGGAAGGGGGAGAGAAAACATTTAAAAGATAAGTTGTGTCCCTTCTTACAGGTCATAAATAATTTTTTTGTTGTGTTAAAACTCCTGCATGATACATAATAATATGGCAGGTAATACCTGTTACAACCTTTAATGAGGGTAATACTTTTAAATAAACTTGTTATAAATGCTGCAGTTGAAAGTTATAATGAGGTTTTACTGGTATGGAAGATTCAGTTGAAAAACAAGTTTCAATAGAAACCTATGTATTTAAACTTTTCACAAAAGAGAGTGAGAGGGGGGTGGATAGATGGTTGGTTTTTAATGACACTTTTTGGACTTTATTTGGCTACATCATGCTGAGGAAACTGGAGCTAAGTGCATTTCCCATGGACATGCTGGGGAAGCTAACTCAGGCTGGCCAGGTTGGGTATTGAACCTGCAATGCTTTCATTTCGAGTCTTATGCTTTACCAACTGTTGAAAGTGAAATGAAATAGTTGTGATTTGTAACTGTAATTGTAACAAATTTTCTTTCCACATATTTGTAGGAATCTGTTTCAAACATCATACGTGTTTAGTTCCTCAGAAATTGTTGTGCTGAGGGAATAGCTGAAAATCGGCTGAATCATTGCATTAGAAATGTAATCCTTCTTTCAGTTGGATGGATATATGGAGGAAAAAGACCCCACCACACCCCCAAAGCTTTGAATGTTTTTCAGTTTGCAAGAAAGATTTTTAAAAAAAGACATGTAGAGAATATCTTTAGACATTTTTGATCACTGATATGCAAGTTTTGATTGGTTCATTTCCTTGGTTTTTTTCAATTGCTCTGTCATGTAAGGCAGGTTTCACATGCCTTGTTATATATTGGCCAAAATTTTCAGTGCTTTTGTTGGCTTTAGAAAATTTTACAACACAGCCTAACAAAATATTACAGGAATTATTTTCTTCATTGTAAAATTGATAACATCGAATGTGAGCTATTAATACCATAAGCTGCTGGGTTTTTTAAAAACAAAAATGCTAGAAGTGGATTTCTTGTTGTAAGGGCTAGTCTAGGTTCTTGAATGGTGTGTAGAAATTTTGAGATGATAAACAAAGCTTATAAGCTAGCCAGCTTGCCAGCCCTAGGTATTATCGATGTCATTTTTTGGTATTAACATTGTCAAGTTTTTGCAGTTACAGTACATTCTTCCTGGTACTACAATGATATTTTAAGTGCCAGTGTGCATCACTATATCTCAAATAGGTGACTGAAATACTTTTCATACAATGTAGCACAGAAATATTTGCCTTATGTCTGCAACTTTATTGTTCATACTGTCAAGTCATTTTATTTGATGTTGGTGATTGTGTTACATAAAACGCAAGAGCAATTTCATTGATGTGACCTTTTTTTTTCTTACTGTATTGAAAGTTGTTCGTTGAGCTGTTGATTCATCCAACTGTAGGAACATCTTATCAATTTGACATTGGTCAGAATGGTCATCCTTTAATGCCCATTAACCAGTCTGTATAGGAGAATATTTGCTGATGACTGTTTGCAGCCTGCTTTAATAGCTGTTTTCAGTTAAATTCTCCATGCTATATTTTTTTTAAAAAATTGCAACATCAGGCACATAATCATTTTTCCTCATGCAGAACTCTATTGTCTGTTTCCTTTAGACTGCACTTTATTCTTTATTTTTTTTTCCAAAAATTTTTGAAGGTTTGTTTTAAAAAAAGGATAATAACACCACTCACACAGTTGAATTATTTGTGTTGCACTTTTCTTGGAGGTCTTTTGCACCCTTTCTTGAAATCTTACGTCTATACAATGTTCTATGCCTTTTTATTTGATGTAATGCTTATTTCTCAAATTGACTGCTTTTCATAGAGAAAAGGTTTGTTAAAAGCAGTTCTTAGTTGCCTTTAGGTATTGTGTATGGTTTTGTTGTGTATTAATAATGTTCATTTAAACTAATATGTATGTGATAACAACTCAAAAGCATAATTGAATATAAAATATGCCAAATATGTATAGTGCAGTTAATGATGTTTTTTTATGTTGGGATTTTACTATAAATAAATAGATGGAAAAAAGAAACAGAAACCATAATTGGATATAACATTAACAGTGCTTTCCTATAACCAGAAATATGTTATTCACTACATTTCAATTATCTTTTCTATTCCTATCTTTCTCTTCTCCTTTTCTTTTAATAAACTGTATTTATTACACGTACATGTAGTTACAGCCCCACAAAGAGATGAAGAATCCCATTCAAACCTCAATTTAAGTCATTCCACCTGTCTGTCCCTTCATAAGTGTAACCACCAAAACTGAGCAATACTTAACACATAGGTAATTGAATGTTAAATGATAGGTGAATTGCTTATTACATAGAAATGTGTCTTGAGTTTGACTTTTCAGGTCCACATTTGTAGTTACTGCCTCAGTCAATCTGTTAAACCTCTTGCAGGGACCGTTATGTGCTTTTTCTGATGCAATTTGATGTCTACATTGTCACATAGACTTTGTTGTCTTTTTTTTTTGTTCCTTTACATCCTTGGTGATGAGATTGATGTAGTGAGAATCTAACATATTTAAAACAATTCTAGAATAGTATTACTTTTAAAACCACTGACAGTGTATGTTAACATTTGTTGTGGAAATTGTACCTTTCTGTTCATAAATGTCCTTTATCCAGGTTAGCATGTGCCATGGTAAAAAGATTGCTTCTCCGATACACAGATCCAATTAATCCTTTGCTCATCACCTCATCACAATAAAAAGTCTGACTTTTAGTACTCCTCGAAGCTGTTGTGCCACCCATAATTGGCATCCACAAAAGTAAAAGCATATACATATGTACACCCTCACTGAATGTCAACCATACATCCTAGGTAACAGTTGGGAGTGGGTTGCATACCACTTACCCCCTAAATGAAAAGGAATGACTTAGCATATACATGTGTAATGTACATTCTTGGTCAAGTTTTTTTGTTGAGTTCATTCTTTTTTGCATTGTATTAATTTATAGCTGTAATCATGAAATTTGGTAAAAGGATGCATCTTAACTATTACATCCTTGCAATTGCAGGTTACTGTGATCCATAATTCATGCTTCACTGAATGGTTATAGTTAATTTGTCAATCTGTATTTGTTAGATATATCAAACTCTTTGATTCTATGTATCTATCATTACTACACTCTTACCACAGAAGAGGTCATTGTTCCATTTTTTTACAGGCCTAGGTTAAGTTTATTTTTGTATTTAGCTCAAGATGAAATAGGTTTTTCGTTTATCCCAGTATTTATAATGTTATGGCTAGGGTCATAAAACTTAGTGTTGGGATGAATCTGGATGGCTACTTTACCCTAATCACAGAAGTAGATCACTATAGTCTTATTACATGTTCAGTGACTTGATTCAGATTTGGTATTAAAAGTTCATTGTTGGGATCTGTTTGTTTCAACCATAAAACTTGAAATTTGATGAATCTCTTAAATGTCAATGAGACTTCATTTTTTAGTTCACCAGCTCAAGTTTTTGTGTTCATGATTTCATTGATTCATCAATGATAGACCTATATTTCCTAGCATACTTGGAAATGGTAATAAATGTTTAATCAGTTGTAAACTTTCCACATTAAAAACTATACATTGTATATTGTGATAAGTTAACTTGATATAATGTTTTTTTTACCTACCTATGAAGTTAAAAAAGCCCTAAGTAAGGAGACCTCACCTGTAGGGTTTCATTTATTATTGATGCATGATCTTGTTTGCACTGCTGCCTGTCACTCTCTGGTTACCAGATGCTTGTAACTTTCTTTTTTGTAAAATCTGGCATCTAATGCAGACAATGATAATAATAGTTTGTCCAGCAGATTTTAATTCATATTACCTCTACTTTGATATAATAGAAAAAAATTAAGAACTTTAAAACTTAAATTGGGTTTTGTCTTTTATGCCCAGTCTTAGTAATTTGGGTGTGGTGGGTAGGAAGGTAGGTGGTTACAAGTGTCACACAATACCAGCCATAGAGTATAAACAAACATTCATATTTTAATTTCTAAAAAGATTGTAAATTGTAAATTCAAGTTTCATTTGTAAAAAACAGGACTGGCTTAGTCAGAATTTATTTTGATAATTATTGATAATGTTTTAATATGGCTATTGAAATAGAGGTGAGCTCTGTAATCGTTGATTACACTCTAAAAGTGATGCATCTTCCTCTAGTAGACTATTGACTGTTTTAGGTAGTAGCTTGCTCAGTTTGTTGTAGTTGCTATGCATTTTTTCATGCAGATGAATATTCCATAATAAAAGTAGTGGCTATATCATGCTTGAAGTGTTAGATTTTATAACTGAAATGTGATGTAGACTGTTAGGATGGAAAAGCTGTTGTGGAAGAAAGAAAAAACATCTACCGTTTTCCAGATAGTTTTTTTTTTTTTTTACATGGCTTCAATGACAAATGTGCATACGCATTCAAGTGGTTTTTTATCTTGCATTATTGTAGTTTGATAAATTGGTATTGGCATGTTTGTGGCTTAGGGTATGATTTTCCCCACTCGTAAAACATTGCACTTCCAGACAGAGTTGTATGCAAGAAATTTGTGAATCAGTGCACATATCAACCATTTTATTTTAGATGTTAGTATTTATTGTATTACTAGAGTTTAATGTGGTTGAGGGGTCCATTAGCCAATCTTTACAACATTCATTCATACCAAATCCAATATAGGACAACTTGTGAATACACTTGGAATCAATTAAAAACTCTTACCGCCAGTCAAATTTTTTAATTTCTGGTTTACACTGGCCGACAGTTTGGCTGTTCCATTAATGTTAGTGACCAATTAGATGGCTTCGCTCATTTGAATGGTCTTGTCTTTCATCTCAAACAGCAAAATAATCATTTGATGAATATCTATTCATAGGATTTTTTTCAAGTTTGAAGAAACGACCAATTTACAAAAAGGACAGATTATGGTGATCTGAGCAATGTGGCTTATGATGCAAACTTGCCCACTTTGTTTTGTAATCTGATATATTGTTTGTTAAACCCTCAAAATGGTAGCATGATGAGATCTGTCCACATCAACCATTTTAAGCGAGCGTAGCAATGTCAGATTGGTCGCTTTATTGTTGGAACAGTCAATTATCCACAGATGTTGCCCAGTAATTGACATTGGTGACAAGAGGTAGAGTTGTGTGATTGACTATGGATTTACAAGTTGTCAAACACTGGATTTAATCTGAAAATATGTGTGCAGATGGCTGCTTCAACTGACCTTAGCATGAGCTACAAGAAGTACCGATGTCTAAACATTGTCCTATTGTGCATGATTTGTTAACTTTTAACAGAATCATATTTTACTTGCACAGCTATGTAACTATGTACCTATTATAACAATAACAAATGTAGGTGCACTTTTCTGAATATATAGAACAGATACTTGTTGTAATTTATGATACTTTGCACCTTACATTTTCATGTTTATGACATGATTTCCTGTTGCTAATCATTAGCTCATCAAGCTGTAATGCAGTGAGCTTGTGGTATTACCTTGGGTTTTGATGACTAACAAAATCCACATATAATGAGGTGATTTTGGTTGGTAGAGCTTGTTACCACATTGGAAGACATATTTCTGATCTAATCAAATTTGGAATATTGCTCCTATCCTTATGATCTTGGACAAGTTAAGAAATGAATATAATATATTAATAAAGTAATTTTGCCTCTTATTACCAGAGCTTGCTACCACTTTTTAAGCCATTGTTTGAAAACTGATTTTTTTTTTTTATATACTTGCATAATCAAGATCCTGAATGAGTTTGATGATGCTTTAAATCCATGCATACAAATGGTATGATCTGTTGACGATTGAGTCCTATTTCTAAATCCATTTGTGATCAGACATGGTTTATATTCTCAAGATTTTGGTCACATTTGGTAAGAATCAAAATTCAATGTTTATGAGGTGATATTGCATTTGATTGTCTTGCCTTGTTACCTCTTTGGAGTTATTCTGATCCAATTTTGATCAGAGTTGGAATACGTGTTTATATTTTCAAGAATTTTGACATTTTCAGTGATGAACAGAATCAGCACATATTAATGCCGTGATTATCATATGATTGTTAACACGCTAGAAGTCATATTTCTGAACTGATTGTAATTAAACTTGGCAGTAGGGGTAAAATGATTCATTGATGTATTAATACAAAACCATACATAACATTTTCAAATTATTTTAATCTTCAGCAGTCATGAATAATTATTAGTCCTTTGTCATATTATTCTTTAAATTTTGAATTCATCTGAGACAGTTTTTACATGCACAGACACTCATTTTTTTAAATTAAAAATGAAAACGGCTGTTGACAACACTTGCTACTCTTTTACAAAATAACACTGGTGTGGTTTGTAATATGTCTCTCCTCCTTGCCAGTTGCATGCTAATTGTTATGTCCGAATAAAGGAGACGTTACAGATGTATTCCACAGATATAGTGAAGTAGTTTATCCATCGTTTAATAACCAATTTTATGTGAGGTTGCTTTTTGATTTTCTATCTGGTCTACTTGGGTTGAGTTTGAAAGCTACACTACCAATGTATCACACAGTGAAATATATGACACTGAATTATCATTGTGAAATATATGACACTGAATTATCATTGGCAATTATTTTTTGTTCCGGTTCAGGTAAACAATAGCCACCAATCAGAACTTATTGTAGCTTATTCCCTGCATGACAAACTGAAGTGCTGGCAAAGCAAGAGAGAAACTTCTTGTAAAAGTCTAAATTAATTGACAAAAGTGGTCATTAATTGATCTGTAAAGTACATAAACAGAGATGGTGCCAGGACATTTGATTCATGCAAAATTTGAATAAATTCATGCACTCGGAGAGCAATGATGTGCAAGAACTTCTGCAAATTAATTTAAAGTCATGCCTGTGATAATGTACTCTGAATAGTATACAATTTTTTTTAAACTGTTCATCCTTATGTCAAGCAGTGGAGGTATCATAGTGCTTTTCCATTCTTCTTTTTTTAGGTAGACATCTGTTTACACATTGGGGTTCTTCAACTTGACATGAATGGTTGTTAAACAAAATTTGATTGGCACATTGTGCCCAGGAATGAGCATTATGTCACAGTTTGAATCTTGCATAAAGGAAATTTTACAATTGTATGTTTAAATTGTTGCCTTCCTAGAAAAACAAAATTTGCTGATTTCCAGTATATTTTATCCTCTAATGACAATATTGGCTCATGATTGAGATGATTACAATAATTGTTAAAGTTAAGAAGTGTGTCAGATTATAGGAGCTGAGAAATTATTAATGGAGATAAAAAGGTAATTTTAAGCCCGAAAATGGTGTTAACCCTTTACCTTGTACAAGCGCCTTTTGGTGCTCTACTGCAGTCGCATACAGGTACCTTTTGGCGCTTTACCCGATTCCCATACAAGCGCCTTTTGGCAACTCTG
>QKMX01131314.1:0-11695 GCA_003401595.1 Venustaconcha ellipsiformis
TATACATATATATATATATACATACATATATATATATATAAACTCTGTAGCTCCTCTGAATAGTAAAACGGAATTGGCTGCCTACATAATGGATGACACGGATGGGGTCTATAAAAGCTGTTTAATCCATCAGTCACGTGTTTTGTCTCAATTGTCGATTAATTCTTCTTAAATCACAGACCATTGATATACGTTACATCCTACTTACCAATGGTCAGTGCATAAATAACTAATATACAAAATCAATTATAACTGAGGAATAAAGACCAGTGTATCTTATTAAAAGATTGTATTCGGACATACATATACCTATCGATGAGGAATTCTTCAAAAATAAAATCATACTCTTCCAATCGATATTTACATTTATTTCATATCTGTGAGAAGGAGAGAAACAGCAACGAATGGAAAAGGAAAAGCCGAGAAAATCCTTGTGTAATGCAATTTCCTCATGACTTAAGATACATCTTCTCAAAAAGCAAATTTACAACAACTAATTACAATTTATTTTGTACTTATTTCATTTACTCCTCAAGAGTCTATGCATCTCACGCATGGTTAAACATAATTTGCATAATACAAATTGTGGATGTTATAAATATAAAATTGAAAATGAGAGCAGCTCGCCAACAAGAAAGTCTCTAACTCGACAAATATGAAAGAAGTAGTTTTGAATCTGCTGCGTAGAAGATTTAACATCATGATTATTATTTGAAATATTCTGTTGAAGTTGGCTGTAGAAAAAGAAAGTTTCAACTGTGCCATTGACTTTATTCCAATGATTGAGCAATCAGACATACGCGAGAAAAATGGCAAATAGCATCATTCTCATTCATGCATTCAATAATTATTTGTATATATTTAAGTTTAATTCTTTCCTCATGTATGCGAACTAAAGAAATGAAACAAACGACTGATGTAGAAAAGAGCATAGATGAGACGAATGACACACCAAGAAATAATGCATTCTACTATCAGGAAGATGTGAATTTATTTCATCTGGAATTATCCATATCTACTATAACTTTTAAGTAGCAGTTTTAAAATCACTTCAGTCGTTAGAATAATATAGAGCTTCTTGATAGCGAGTTGCTTACTTTTGCAGAATTTATATCAAACCTAGAAGCTTTCTTATGCATATCATATTTTTCCATGCACAAAAGGCACGTAACCTTGACAGGTAATTTTGACAGATGAAAGACATATAGCAATTCATTATCATAATGAAGGGTTTTGGATGATGTATCCATAAACCATACAATCCTGAATAATAGAATGATGTTACGCCTCTTATCTCTTGAATTTATAGTTTTCATTTCATTTTTATACATACATAACGCATATAAATGTTCATTGTACATCAAGAATGCAAGCGTTCAATCATATATAAACTGTTTGTTCGATAGGTATACTTGTGATTGAATAAAAACCGATAACCAGATTACGCGGGTCTATATTCCTGAAGTTTGATTTCCTTTGTATTTTAGTGTCCTCGTGCACTGGCAGTTTAAGTTTTAACTTATGTATGAGGTCTAATAATTAGTCAGAATCAAACATCGTATGAACTTAAAACGTGTGTTTCTAAATTCTGAGAATTGACTAGATAATGAACAAACGTTGATTACCTTTGATTAAGGATGTCAAAATGATACCAGTGACAGGAATACTGTCACGTAGAAAATGATAAGTTAGATAATACCGTCCTCGATATAACATTTTCATTTAAGTAGTTTTAATTGTAATTTGTGCGGTCTACAGACCTAAACTCAACACAAATCAAAACACCAAAGTAAATAGTGTAATGATTTTTCATACATAGGAACGATTTATATTTCATTAGATTCTTTGGAATATCATTCCTCTAATCAAATTTTTGGATTTTTTTATTTTGGAAAAACCTGTTTTAAAGTCTCTAATGTTTGGATTAAAGTGCGACGGCATATTTTTCTCCGCTGTCCAAATGTGCGAAGACAGATTATGAACTTGCTTCATAATATGAGACCACAGATCATTCGAGACGTTGCTAAACGTTAGAACTTTCATATACATGGATGCAGGAGGAATTCAAGTATCTTTAAATCTGTTGGAAACGTGACTGAATGCAGCACATCCACCGATTCTATCCAACGCCATATTCCCAGGAAATTCCGCCGATGCAGTCACTAATGATCTCTAAACTTCCTACATTTATATTATATTTCCCACATTGACTTTCACACGTTCATAACTTATGCATGTGTTTGTTTTGAAAGATTAGCTCGAATTAACTTGACTTTCTTGCCTATTTATTTCTAATTTGGGGAAACATATCTTTGAAAATGGCCTTTTCAATACAGACCTCTGTCGATAAATTTAAAAATACAACAAATAAAAACGTGGAATCACAATATAGTAGTGATATGCAAATGAGATTATTTTCAAAACTTATTTTAATCACAATTGATAGTCCTCTATGTTATATTCTGTTAGTTTTATTCGAAAGAAAATGACACAATAAAACAAGTACAATTGGTTTAAAAAATATTAACACATGTAATGCTCACAAACAAATCACAAATGTGCGGTAAAATAGGTATAGGAGATCTAAAGAAATACTTGATATTATGTTTCCCGATTGGCAGCTTCTGGGCATAGCTCTTTGATTAGATGGTCCCCTAAGACCTATCTCGTACTTGTATCTTATAAATTATCAATGTAAGAGACTATCAAGATGAATTCGACGTGATGATTGACAACGACGAAACAATGACAAGCGAAACAAAGATTATATCTTTATTTATCAGAGATTTATAATGTCTAGCAATCTGCAAGAGTGGCACATATAATGGGGAAAATACACATCTCTATTAAAGAGGACAGAAGCTGAATTAATATTCATATAGTATCCTTGTTCGTGTGACGTGATGTTTGACACTGTTTTTCACAAACGTATTAAAATTTTGTTTTTTCTGATATTTTATTTTTGTAGCTCGATACAATCGTAATCCTAATCACTCTAGCATTGTGTTTTGAGAACAGTTTGCGAAAATCAATTTACTTTGGCAAACATGGTCAATGAAGGTTGGAAACATAATTGAAAGCAAATAAAGTGGATATGGGTGACATTTTAGTCCAGCAATGCTAGCTCCGTTAGCTTCCACCTTATATCGTCCTCAAAGCGATGCACTATTAACTTTTAATTCCTTTCATTTTGCAGAAGAAAACAAAGAACAATAATTACATATATAAATATTTAGACGTTTATAGCTGCTGAAGCTAACTGGATGATAGGATACTGCTGACCGAAGGCATGGTCCTTCTTGAATAAACAATGCTATATTAGAAAAATGAAAATAATCCGAATTTCGGCCGTATATAAAACTAATAAGAATTAAGTGGTGATATTTTCATTGACCAATAGTCATTTAAACGTTACAAGCTACATATATGTGGATGCAGGAGATATTCAAGTGATATTTATTTGGCTGCCTATTGTCTATTTTCTCTTTTATACAAGAGCACAGCTCGAAAATATGGAGGATTCTCGAAAGGTATTGTTTTTCACATACATGGCAAGGAATTTATTTATATAGTCTTTCATGTGGCCACAAAGCAAAACTTTGCATCTATTTATAAACTAAACTTACCAGAATAGAAGATATATATTTGAATCATGAAAGCTTGTTGGATAGCTGGTGCTGTTATAACTATCCCCGTACATTTTTTCTTACTCATTCTCATAAAGAATTTTACAGGATGATTGATTGTGAGAAAGAAAACTAAGTGAAAGAATAGTAATATTATATTGGAAACGTTCTCCCCTTTTTCAAACGGATAAAATTTGCTTAAATATGATACATTTGATAAATTAAATTTTATCTGTCTACTGATTAATAATTTCTGGAAAATATCTTTTATAATAGGAACATGTATTAAAGAGAATACATCTATCAAAGAAGACTTAAAGAGCTTAATAAATATTCACACATTAATCTTGTAAACTGCTATCAAGCTGTATCTGACGTTGTTTTAATAACGTATTAAAGACTGCTAACTTGCGGCTGAGTCTGGCAGGATGATACGTTACAGCTCCATAATTGAACAGCAAGCAAAGAAAAAGTTTATGTCAGAGTTTTAGCCAATGATTCTCATTCCGTTGTGAGTTTATTCTGATTCAAAGCACCATATAGTATTTACTGATTTTCACAATTGTACAATAAAGGTGAATTTGCGGTTTATAAAAGTACTCATTATACTTTATTTTATTCAAATGAAAGAACACTTGTTCCAATAGAGGAGATATAGAGGGTACATAGTGTTGTACTTAATTTCCATATTCTAAATGCAAAGACGAAAAATCGAAAACGTGAAACCTAGATGGTATGGTCGCGATAGGTTTGCACAGGCATAACATAGGTTTGTTTTACTCTATGATTCAGTTACTAACAGTCATATAGATATATCCAATCTTTACTTAAAATACCAAATCCAATTTTCTACTGTAGCATAGTTAAGAACTATTTTAAAATAAATATCGGAAGAAATCACAGTTCAAATTCTTATTTTGAGCAGTGACACATTTTATGGCAAAATGACTAGAACCTATGTATCTTCATGCATGAATTAAATTTTCTTTAAATATCATATTCAAGTCCACAGAGACATGGAGATAGATTGGTATATTAATACTATAACAACAATAGTTTGGTATCTTAGTAATAATGACTAATATATCATCTTTACTACGTTATATTCAGACATACACCTATCGAACAAGAATTCTTGTAAAATGAAATTTAAAAGCTTGAAGTCTAGATGATGTGCACTTAAAAGATGCATAAATTATACATCTACAGAAACAAAAGCAACGAAATGAATGAAAAAGGTCACAATGATACAAAGTGTGTGAGGGATGATGGAGAGAGTGACAGTGATAAATTATTTGTTGCTTTCCTGACCCTTTATGTTATGACGGATCAGCAGCGCAAATTAACAATCATTCATCATTTTCTATCAGCTATTTATTGTGCACGAAACTTCTGAATCAAGCAAGTTGAAATTTCCAGAGGGAAATATTGATTTCTCAACTTTATGTTTGACATGCTGTCTCGATAAGATTAATATAAACGTTTGTAATCCTAGATACATTGCAGATATTGAAGCACACATTTGCGGATAACAGAATATATACTATCCGTATGTCTTTGTTTGGATAGATAGATAAATGGAACAAGTTTTATAATTGGCGATGAATATTAACATGTATTTTTGCAATTATTAATCAGTTATATTTCTTGTCTAACATTAAAGTATTTATTGGCGGAGAAAATATATAACTGGACCTCAAGCTACACTAATGCCAAGTGGATACTCTAAAAACGAACTCAGAAGAATTATATAATGATGATGGGTTACGTGTAAATGATGTATGTCATTTCATTTTTCTTCCTTTCTCTTCTAATTCTCTGCAAATTGCCAATTGTGGGAATCAAGTTTTTAAACCAAGGTTAGATATACACTTTGAATACATAATCTGATTATGGAACTACGTGTACGTCTAGATGTAAATGTTTGACCAATCAAATATCGTAAGATTAGACCTAACATTTACAGTAATACATTATAAAACATTCTGCCGTAATTGTTAAAAGAAATACGTAATGAATCAAATTCAAACTTGAGCAAAATTTCAAGAACATCATTAGTTCTGTTCCAAGGACATTCCAGTTTGTCGTAAGCGAGTGAAACACAAATAATGTCCCTCTGAAAGATTATGTCCTCATATGCATCATGCTACTTCATGTGTTAATGAGTCCTTATGCATTCAATAGTTCTTTTGTATTCAGTTTTTTTCTTGCATGTGCATGCGTGCGATAGAAACATACAGATTCGAATAAATGGTGCAAAAAGTGCATAGTCGAGACCAGTTCCACACCAAGAAATAATTCACAACAATACAAGAGTTCGTTGTTCCAACTTTACACACCCATCAAGAACATGAACTTATTCCATCTTAAAAATCTTGAGTAATAGATAAGTTCAGTCCTAGTCTTCTAGAAAATGACACCTGTTTGGTATTTCTTCATGTATCTTATCTATCTCATACAGATGCATGTGTACAGAACGAGATAGACACAGTCGTCAGCTATGCCATGTCTTGACATTTTCTATGGCACCGTATCAACAATGCAATGAAAAAGATTGTATCATTTAAGTCCATCGGTTAGATGGAAACTTTAAATCAGGTAATATTAAATTATAAACTCTGCATCACGTCTGAATATTTAGAAAGAATTGATTTCTCTGCATTTTATATGATACTGATTTGATCAATCAAAAAGTGTTTAATACATGTTATACTGAAGAAACCAAGACAACCTATTTCCAAATATTTAGGTATTAAGTTCATGTATATACATAATTATTCTTGGAGATAACACATACTCTCTTTTCTTCAATTTTGATGGCAAGATTGACTCATTACTACCAACACACTAAGTGAATAAGATAACAATATTGTTTCCATTGTGACCTTACTTTCGACGTTCTAACGACCACTGGCAAAGGAAGAACGCATTTCAATGGCCATTTTCGGCGTTGAGATACACTACCAATACTGAAAAAAAAATAATTATTCATGTTGCAACGTTATTTACCTCTTAGTGTCATATAAAAATTGACCATCGATGATGTTACTGTGTTGTCATCAACATCTATCTTTGCTATCAATTGCTGTCATCCAATTGCTGCGTGGATACAAAATTACATACTGTGCTATCCTTCTGGATCCGGATCCAGACTGTCCTAGTACAATATGCAGAATTCACAATCCAAGCCACAAACTTATCTCGGGTTCTTGGCTTTGATTTTACTTGTAACTTCTGGATCTTAGTAAGCACATCATACGCTTTATCATATCTCTGTAGCATACTTCATTGTATTCCTTTCCAAATTTCATATTTTGACATTTGTATTGAAATTAACTAATATATCTTGAACACGAGTTAATATTTAATACACATACAAATGTAAAGTATAATTTCTTCCATAGTAAAATTAAATGGTTTTGTTGTTGACGATATATAATTGACATGTCCATACATTACTCAACTACTAATATCAATGAAATGAAAACCAATAAGCAATTAAGCTGGGCACTACCTCTACACCACTCATGCTCCTTTTAGCTTAGGAAAGGTGCCCCGATCCCTGTTTTAAGACTACCATATTAAGGGCACTATTATTACACTTTCAATCACATGTCAAAGTTCCTTGAATTTCTAACCATGCTATGATTTGCACATAAAGTGTAGAGTTTAAACACAAGGTCCAACCACTCTTTCGCCAACAAGAAGAGATTGAATTATGCCAAATGGGGATAGACTTGTCCAAATTGGTCCGAAACAGCAATGAGATAAATCTCGACTACATTCCTTCTTGGCATACAACAGTATTAAATAATGTAGAAGAACTTAAACCAGGCATTTTTCACACGTCATAAAATCCTGGTGATATTAGTTCAGTGATATATCGAATTGTCATTTTTTTGACTGACAGTTTTAAAAGTGATCATTCGATTGAGTTCAAATACCGTAGTTTCTAGTTGGCAAGTTACTATATTTGCATCAAACCTTTATTCATTATGATGCAAATCATATGTTACCATGCGCTACAAGCATGGAACTTGGTCATTTAATTGAAAAGTAGATTACAATACGTTACTGTAATGTAACCTCTAAACAATCTGAATCATATACTAATGTTCATCTTGTATTCTTCAAGTTATGAATATTGCCATCTTCACTATAAGATTACATCAGAGGAAGTGGCTGGATATCTTGGCTTTCTTCAGATAATTAATTTCATTGATGTTTGAGACCTGGTTTTCGGTATCTTTCCGATTGGTGATAAAGATGTTTTTTTTTATGTATGCACCGGCAGGTTATCATTGGCCTGCCGATAATGCAACTTAAAAGCTTTAACCTGTCGGTCAGTATTACAACGGAAAGTTTTACACAAATAAAACTATTGCAGAAATCTTGAGGTTTAATGAACACATATGCCGAAACAAAAAAAAACAGAGAAAGAGAGAGAGATTTACTACTTTTATTTCTTATCAGTCAACCAAAATTATTCGCGTACCAGATAAGAACAAGTATATAAAATACGTTAACAAAGGCTATTCTTTCTTTCGCTTTTGACAGAGTCTTTATTTATATCACCTTGACCTGCGAAAGCTAATGGAAAATTCCAATTTTTTATTAAGCAAGATTAATCCCTTAATCATTAAGATTGTAAATGTCAGGTATACATAAATGACATATACTTAACAACAATTAATTGAAAAGAATCCAATGACTCAGAATACATTGTAGTAAACAAGTTCATGTTAAACTGGGAAAATATCTTACTTTTCTAAGATATGATAGAATATCCAAGACGAGAGTAGGGTTTCTTAGTTTACTGGGCGCTTGCATAACCGAATCCTACCCAAGGCTAGCCATATCTTCCATATCCATCATAGATGTCGTAACCATCTGACAAGTGACGGGACGTCGATGATGGTTATATACCATGCAAGATGGAACACCTTGTGCAGCCCAGTATAAGGTTCACGGACAATCACAAAGGTTAGTGTAATGAACTCGGTAGAATGTATAATAGTTGACACTTTCTAGACACCTACATCTTTTTATTAATATACATGTGTTCTGAAAAATAGTGATGAATGTGTACTATTTCCATCGTAAGGCGATAGCTATACTTTTAAACTCAGACTTCAACAAAGCCAAAATATGTCACTGCTCCCTAGAAAGAAGCCTAAAACTTCAAAGAATCCTGAAACACGAATCACCATAGGAAAAGTTATACATCCTCTAACTTAGTACACATCTTTTGAAGAAATCTGTATGTTCACATTTGAAAAGGATACATCCAAGGATGAGAATCAGAATGATAATAATCAAGATTAATACGCTGACAACGCACAATACAAACAACAACATTATAAATGTACAACCAATTCTACATAATGAGACTGTACGAGATGCAATTGGATGAAAATTTGACAACTATTATGGAATACATTTCCATCTGAGCCATAGACATGTAGTCTCTTTGAAAATTGTCGAGCAAAAGATCGTTGGCGATACCTGCCATGCGAAAATAAATCACCAAATTTGAGAAGCGATGTTTCACCAGTAATGAGCTTAGAAAATCTATTGCCAAAGTAAATTAGAATTCCTAAAAAAAAGTTCTATTAGATTGAGCTAGAGAGTCACTCCACTTCATTATATCCAGTCTATAGACACTATTCAATTTCACACCCTGGAAACTTTACGTCAGTTCAGCTAAATTATTATTCTTACCCTGTGTCACCCTAGATTCCAATTGTGTCCAGAGTCTAGTTTTATAGCTAATTATTGCATGAATGGTAACGGTGGTAGTGTCCTTTGATGAAAAATTGCTTACTGAATATCTGTATAATTAATACTAACCTCGTGTAGAAATAATTTTATCCCTCTGCTTGATACCAAACAGAGACCGTAATGATGTGAATATAACATGTATCTTGAATGCATCCAGTAATGTCAGTCTTATACTTGTAGCAAACTGTCCTAACTCTACCAGAATGTGAATGCCAACTTTGACGTATGAGAGAAAAAATTCTTGTTTGATTAATTCACTAATGTCTTGCTGTATGGATCGATGAGGTGCCAACAGTTCCGCAATAAATTTGTGCTTATTTGAATATTTTCCTTGCACTAATCCTATAGGGCTTATCCTGCATATTCGGTATGGTCTACTTGCAATTGGACCTATGCTGTATCTTTTTAGAAAAATCATACCCAAATAATGTATCAGCCCTATCATGCTGCGATGCCGCCCATACAAAATTTTATACATTAGAATGAAGACGCAGGAGGGTGAGAAAGTCTCGTGTAAAAACCATTGTGGAAAGCATTAACAAGATAATCCACACATTCGTTTTCGGAACGATGATGTAATCCTGAAATAAAACAATGTTGTTGGGTGTGGTTTTGTAGAAGGCAGTTACGGATAAACCATGTAACTCAATGGGTTGCGCTAGGTCAATTCTATACCAATCTAATTTAACATTCATGGTATTGCACTATAGAGCTCTTGCAAGCAGGACTGTCTTTTGTCATGGTATGTATTTTTATGATCTCCTTTCACATGCATTTAACTCTTGTGTTATGGCTAACAGATAGATTACGGAAAGTCTGTGATCGCTGTCTTGTGAAATATTTTAATACTGACTATAAGACTTTACCACCAAATTCATACACCGCTGACTGTGGTTTAGTCTTGGAATTCATGGAGCATTCATAATAAAGATAACTTTACGTATTTATCTCCTTCTATATGCTTCCTCACTTGTGCCCCTGACTGGGTCAATGGGTGAATGTTCGGTACTGTAGAGACAGACGTTGTTGTCGCGAAAGAGTGGATATTTCCAACACTGCCGCTATTCTATCTTTATCCACAGGACGAATTAGTGTTTGCGATGGTGTGCCAGCTTCATTCAGTGTTTGAATTCTGATCTGCTAGGAGAGATAGAGGATACAAGTTCTACAGCAATAAACGTGACTGCGCACTAACTTGACTCGTTCTCGACGCCAAACGTACAAATATATCAAGAGGAATAGTTACAGAGGTTGTTTCTTGAGGACCGACGAGAATGGGACAGTTGTTGCGGATTATATGCATGATGTACACAGAAACAAAACCAGCAGAGCATTATGCTCACTGAAGTAGATAAAGTACCACAGCATGAACTCCACATAATAGAACCAGGCAAATCCATCCTATGTAATTGTACGAAGCCAAATGAACCTAAACGTCTCTAAACATTGGCATAGGAATTTAGAACAATATACACATGTGATAAGTATAGTTTTATGTTCAAGCTGAGAAAAGATTGTCAAACTAAAAAAAGTAATCTTGAAAAAAGATGAGAAAATAAGCAATTCAAACATGTACCTTCTCAAGCTAGTCACTTGTAACTGAAGGGCTAACGGTACTTACGATATGCAAAAATGGGAATCATTCTAAAAATGGGTCACTATATAAATGGGTTTGGCTTACCAGAACTGGTTGATAATCAAAGTAACATTTTATTATTTTTCTTTTAAAAAATATCTTTTGAGAGTTTGTCATGGTTGTAAATGAACAAAAGAGAATTGCAGTTCTTTATTGACAGTTTGGTAAACTCATTACTGAAATTAGTACCTGACTCTTTGGTGCAGACTTGAAAACAGATGTAGTTCGATTCAGAAAATTCTGCAATTCGTATAGTCTGCTCTACACAGAACATTTCTTCAAGGAAGTGTCTGTACTTATAATAAATATAATTTTGATCTAAAACAATCACAAATTTAAAGTTATTGACTTTTGAATATCATGGCTTTTGATTATGTCTACAATGAGAATCGAATCAGTACCTCAAGTCCGAAATGACTAATACCTGGAATAAAGCATCACCTATCCCCTGTCTCTGATTTACTTGTTTCTGTTACCAACATTGTAGGCGTGTCAAGGGAAATGACCAGGCATAAAAGACCTAATCTACAGCCCATTTGTCTAAAAATATTTTAATTACATTAAATACTATTATACACGAACATTTGTATGTCACTATCTCGCTGATTTCAGTATACTTTATAGGGGCCCCGAGTGGCCGAGTGGTCTAAAG
>QKMX01131371.1:0-26977 GCA_003401595.1 Venustaconcha ellipsiformis
ATTTCAAATCTTAACACACATGTAATTTAACTACAGGGTCTTAACATAACACACAATTGAATTACATATGTGTAACAATTGTTCGTCTTATTCGTCTCTCTTTGTACGTTTTGGTGCTGCTGGTTAATATGAAGGTACAAGTGTTTCTTGTTTATCTGGTGTTCTTTATACGTTTTTTGGTGTAACTTTACTGGTAGAGGCTTTTATTTTAGTTGATGCGTGGAGGCTTGATCTGAATATTCTTCAGGAAGAAATACTGATCGATCCGAATATTCTTCGGTCGTAGTATCAAAGGTTATGACCACCCACGTAATTCTTTTGTTGTGGCAGTGTTCTGTGCAGGTTGATATTCTTCTGTCCCATGCAGGAGTAACATAAAATTTTGGATCAATTTAAGTGTTTCATTACCTTTTTTTAATCAAATCAAGTATAAAAATCAAAGACCTTGCTGGTGGCATACTTAACCCAGTAAATTCATTGTATACCCATTTGACGCAAACCATCTTTATATCTTTTGACGATTCCTTCATCATTAAACCTCTCCAGTGTGGTGTGGGGAGTATTTTAAGATTTGGACGGAAGGGTTCAGTGCTTATCCACTGACAAACTACTTGATTATTATTTTATCTCAGGTTATGCGTCTTTAACCGGTATCTGGGTGGAAGTGAAGAAAGTATTTTTTTCAGGTTATCCGACGTCGTTGTCTTTTCTTTTTCAATAGCCACCATCTCTGGCATGCGTGTAAGAACCTGTTTAGTTGCTTGTGTTGATTTGTGATAACCTTGGTACGTTTGGCTATCTTATGAATTGGATCAGACTCTTCTTAGGTTCCCTTAATCTCTGCCACATGTTCCGCTGTGGCCTTTGCAGCCTTTTTAAAAACCTCGGCACGTTTGCCGCTCTGTTTTGTGAGTTTAATCGATGAAGCTAATGTTTGTTCCATCTCCTCTATGAGATCTCTCTCAATATGTCGTGACTGTAACATATCTTTGGACTTTGTCCGGGTTTCTATCTCATTTTAAATTAATTTTTGTTGTTCCAGAGAGGCTTTACGGAGTCGGTTCTCACACTTCTGTATGTTATCACTACGTGATATTTTATAGGAGTATTGATTTTATTGTGAAATTGAAGCGTGAAACACATCCGAGTGAGACACATTTGCATCTAGACCCACAAGATATTTACCACCGTGACTGCATGTTCCAATCAATGTTGTGAAACCTACATGCGTCCGAAGTAATTTGCGTAAACATGTCACGAAATTCATCCCCGAATGATCGGCGGCAACCCAAGTCCAGTTAACATTTGCGAGTCAATGTCACGAAATATCATCGGCAAGTTACAGTTTTCACGAATCCCTCCTTGCACATGGTTTTATCGTGAGTCAGATACATGACGTCAGGCTTCATGAAAATATTGACTTGAGTTTTAAGCATCACATCCTCGTACACGACAAGATTGAGCTATTTTTTTCATTCAAATAATAAATGGTAGGGGCCACGTTAGTGGCAGAAAATAAATCGGTGGTTGACGACAAACTCGTCTTTGTGGTGTTAGCATTTATCAACGGTTTTTGAACATCTTTTTTAACACGGTGGGTCAGTAGCAGGTAGCACAATCACGTACAAATTGATCCCAGTTTAATAATCGTAAAACCATATTCAGCAATAATTGAATTTTACGTGATCCAAGTAGGCCCATGCTTAACGCACTAAGTGAGTTTAAAACATGGTTTCATTATCGTGTTTGGACGGTTTAAGAATTGCTTGTGCGGAAAAGTCAACGACAGAAAACTTGTTGACTTTTCTAAACGCAACTGCGAATTTTCTTTTTGTGGGCTCCATTGAAATATTATCTGTTATAAAATACGCTCATATCTTCATGTTGTGTACGATGTCTCGCCAAAAATACATACCTCAAATTCAACTCAAGTTCAAACAAGCAATGGACAAGCAGCGATAACTGGCACATGTATTCGATGCGGAGCAGACAAGTTTACGTTGATCAGGAACGCTGTAAACGGTTTTAAAGAAAGATGATGGCGTCGATATCGAAGTTGCATTAATAAAGTTACCAGGTACACCATGGAGTAAATAACAAGGCCATGAACATGTTCCTGTCTATGATTTTGTGGAACTGATAAACGCCTTATTCTAAGACTCGATTCTAATAACCATCCAAAGCCGGGCGAAGTACCTATCAACCGCGTTGATGCTGCGTGTTACCGACATGACCTTGGTTATAAAGCATTCAATGATATACGTGGAAGTCAACGTGCCGATGTGGATCAGATCCATAACTTGACTGCGATTAACCCAACATAGGGAGAGCAAATTACACAATCTGTCATCAAAGATGGTATGATGGCCAGGATTGCACATGATGGTGGACAGAGTCTCCTCGGCAAAGCCACTCATTAAAAGTAAATGTACTACCGATGTAAGCAATGTAAACAATGGAAACGAAGAGACGGACATTAGCAACGATATACCAGTCCGCGATTGAATCGTACTCTTGCAGAACGCTTATTCAGTCATCAGTACTCACAGGAATTGTTAATGAGGCCAAAGCAGTCTCAGGAATGGTTAAAACAACTTCCATTAGTCATATCACATGCATTGAACAACGATGGCACCCATTTGACGAGGATAAATACAGCCAATGCGATTCGACTAATGGCTGTCACTTTTATTCAGGAAAATATATCACAGCCAGCACTGTTAGAACCATACGGAGACAGGGTTTGTTCGGTATTTGTATGCACCTGTATAATTAAAAGGCGGACAACAGCATCTTGCAACTAGTCCGGTATGGTCAGTGGATGTGTTTGCAATTTCAGAATGGATCGACACTCCATAACAACCAAAGCGTTACCTATTGGGGCCATCATCCCCAAGTGGACCAAAGCCTATCAGTGGTGTATTTGTGCGAGAGGATTTGCAAGTCGTTGCAGCAAATACAGTACTTCCGCCAGGATTTGTTTCCGCCAGGATTTGTTTTGACACGATGATGCACGAAGAAGTATCAGTCGTAAGTTGGTTTACAGCAGGACGATGACGAAATGCATAATCGGGGAGAATCAATTGCTTGGTATCGAACGGGTACAACTCAGTTTAGTTCATCGGTATACAATTATATAATGTTTCTTGAATCGGATCGTATTTGTCGTGTGTGAGAATTCACGATGATCTATAGGACATTCCAGACACAGATTGTGAGATCTTTTTTTTTCAAAATGACCTTTGGAACAACTTTGTCCTTTCCAATGTTCTTGCCAGAACTGTCCTGTCCATCCACACTCGAATACATTTGGGATCGCAGTCTCACTCTCACATAATACTCGATTGGTTTACCCGATAATTTGCCTTTAAACTTGCTAACTACATTTATATTGAAGTAACTAAACAACTTATGATCATTCAGATACTCGCTAGCATCAAAAGTCCTGACCAGACATGTTTGTGTTATGTTCAAATACACATTATCGGTGGTGATCTGCATCAACAGCGAGTAAGTTTCGGTGTACAACGTCTTGATCTAATCCTGATAAAACAGATTGATCTTGTCATAGTCACGAGCAGCTTTGACAAGAATAAGTCTACTATCATAGATTTTTCTGTTTTCAAAGGCATGGTCTGCAATGATCCTTTGATGTTTGTCTTGCTCACTAACACATTCAAGATCGACTCTCTTTCGTTTGAGCAGTTTCTCCATGGCTTTTAGAAGAAAAAGAACGGCATCGCAGGTATATAAGAAACTTCCTTCAGCCAAACATTTACACCATTTGCTGTGCATAAAATGCTAAAGATAAACGCCAGCCAAGTCCGAAAAATTGAAGATGAAGTAAAACCTCTGTGTAACATATATATTAAAGTACCTATCTAGGTTCAATGTATATTAGAAAATACTTCAAGGTCGCTCTTACATATATAATTTGAGCTGCTTTGTGAACACGTGAAAGAGCATTCGATCATACATGAATGTGCAATTATCTCAATGAAGAACTTTATTGATGGAGAATTTACGAATTTTAATTCTAATAAATAATCAAAATTTACTGTGCTTGATCATAAGACATGGTAAAAGTTGCATGAAGTCAGTGTATTTGTTTGCGGGCTCATCGAAGATCAAGCACTGATACCGGGCCAACCATGATCCCTGCAACTTCAGCGCTTTTTGTGGCCAACTAGTAATTGTTGTATGCTCGTGGAAATGCTCGGGGTATTCCATATCACTTCTAAGAAGTATCATTCGTCACTGTTGATGCTGTGATCTTGCACGTTTCTTTTCTATATCAATGTACGCATGTCTTATCCACTAAAATTCACCAATAGGAAGTGCTTTCGTTATGGCCCATCAAATAAGGTTATTTTTAGATAGATATATGATGTAATATTTGGAGTCGTCTGGAATAACCCATTCACGTTTTAGTTTTTGGCAAGAGCATATATGCAATTTACAATGTATATTCCGCCACGTGCAGACAGTATAACAACTTTTTCTGAGACACATCAGTTAACAACAGCACATCAGTGAACAGATTCAGATCGTGATAGTTACCCATGAATTTGCACTCATATGCTCAACTTAACTTTCTTTACTTGCTCGTAAATTTCTTCTGAACTATTTTCACGTGACAATTACGAATATGACGTCGCCGTCTGTTTTTTTTTGGTAATTTTTCAAAGGACGAATTCATATAACTATATCAAATCGATAAACTGATTTTGTCCCAGCCGAGACGTCATATATTTTCGAAGTTGCTGAGAATCACACTCATCAGTGAGTTGGATGCCATGGCTACTACTTGTATTATTAAGTGGCCATGATACTCACACAGGGAAGTTTGGATTTGTTGGGGTAAATTCTCAAATGCAAATTGCATGCGTTGTGTGCGGCACCTCTGTACGCACCAGTGATATGATTGAAGTTAAGGAATTCTGACCTGACTTTGCTCTTTATCGATTGACGAATTGTGTACCTTGTTAATGACAGCTTTTTAAGAATTCCAGAAGCGAGTGCCTCCTGAGAACTCTCAAATGTTAATGTCAGTAGTAATTATGTCTGCTGTTGAATAGAGTTGCTAATGAATCCATCTGGTTGAAACTTCGTTCGATCTGAGAAACACTTCAAATGTGTTTATCGCTATCACTCTGGGAACCAATAAAAGACTGTGGCTCTATTGTTTCGTCACATCGAACTGCTATCTAATAGATTCCAAATGGGATTTGTTCTGCGATTTACAGTTTGATTAATATCAGGTGCATTTGTGTATTTGTTAGCGTATGCAACTGAAACATTCAGGCTTTCATCTTTGTTTATACTGCAGTAAATTTGACAATGCTTTTATCAACCTCTGGCATAAGTGTGCACTGTGGTTTTTCACTTACTTCTTTCGGCAAATGTCAGGACTGGTGATCAGTACTTGATTCTTAAATACATCCATCCAACGTCTCCATTGATATTTTTTAAAGTAATGGTTGTTGTGTCAATTTAGCAGCCGAGCTATCATCTTTATCCATAAGTAGTGCAATATCGATTCTGATTATTTTCATTTCACTTACCAACAACTATACCATTTGAGATTGGTCTTTCGTACATTGGGAGATAAGTGGCAGCGGATAAAGGCTTTCCCATAACTCAGCACATTAACAGCGATACCTACATTTAGCTTTTTCACAATTCTTCAGCGTGGCTTTGCTAACCTTCACTGGAAATTCGATATCACCAAAGTTGAGTTCACCCAGGTATCCCTGGCATTTTCGGAGCAAGTTTTATTTCTCCAGCGTTTCGAGATTCCTTTCAATGTCTCTGTCAAGTTCATCATTGATGGTGTTGCTGTCCTTGCGGTTCCGGATTACGTGGACACAACTGTGAACCCAGTGTTGTAGTTTTAAATCTATTCTTGTCACGACAAAGTGGCATAACCAGATTGCACTAAGAACAATGTAAGATTTGACCCTAGCGTGACCAATGTTTTGTAACACCTTTACGATTCAAGCAATCATATTTTTCAATAGTTGCCGAGCGTGTTTGCCTGGTGTATATGTTGGTGAGATCTTTTACCGTGATTTTCCAACTCGCCTCTACACTTTTGAAACTTGAATTGTTACTTGTGATTGCTGTGTTGTTGCGATAACATACTCAGTCGCATCCGTAGTTATAGCAGATGAGAAACGACGACGACGGTTTCATTAATACTTGTCTACTTACGCAAGAATGTCGGCTTTTCTCGCACATATGGGTGTTCGGATATAATGCTCACGTGCAAATTGTCTTAGTTGTCTTACCGTTGTTTTATTTGCTGTTGCTTCAGTGACAACTGGTGGTGGTGGAATCAGTACAAATATGATCTCAATAACTCGTGTATGTTTGCCTTTCTCATCGACTTGGTACGTATATTCCATGCTGCCGTGCGAGATGTGTTAGCTGTAGCACAGTAAACATGGTTATACTAAGGGGAGGGTAGTGCATCTTTCTAATTGTGAAATTTTGTCGATGGATTATTTTATGTTTGGCATTTGGTCAGGATCAGAAACTGCAATCGCTTCAGTCCCGGTTATGATTGAATTTATTTGTTTTATTGCTTTTGTTGTATATCTGTTAGTGATTGTGTTACCACAAGTGTTTGCGGTTTTGATTTATTTCTATGCGCTTCATAGTACTCGCGATCAGATCCAGAGGGCTGACAAATTAGGCTATTTGAATCAAATGTCACATGTACGTAGGGTCGTGCCCCTCGGTCATCACGTAATATCTTCGTGTGTGTTTTACATTACCCATCATGGCATGTTCTGCCACAGAGTTCGTATTTTCCAAGGCAGACAGCTTCGCATATGTTGCGTCTTAATGCCATAGAGCTTCCTATAAATACGCGCAAGCGTTTTATCTAATTGACAAACACACTATTACATTTCAATTTGACCGTCGCAGCGATTTTATTTCTTCCTCTGCACCAGATGATACACAGATTACAGGGCATGGTCGGTAAAAGCCTCAAAGTGTCCATCATGCGACAGTATGGTAACTCGAAGGTTTCGGTCAGGTTTTGTTAGGTAAAATAGTCCGTTATTATTGACATTATCAAAGTACATTGCATTTGAAAATAAGATATATTCCAGTGTTATATCAGCCCAAATCAGTTGGAATGATACATCACGACAGAGTACTGCACCAAACAGCGATGGACCACACTGATATCCAATAACATTAAATTTCTTAGAGCCCTCATGTTTATTTTAGTTTTTTACCCCTCAAATATATGTCCAAGTTTTTTTCGGTCAATGTCTAAGGTCACTACTAGATTCACTGACTTCTGAATGTGTTATGGGTTTCTTTCAGAGAATGAGTACAGCATCTGCTGCGTTTCTTTGCTAAACCTTTGTGATGTATTCAAACGATATAGCAATCTCAGTTTATCCGCACATTTTCGATATTCCAAACATTTGGCATTTTTATGTCACAGTTTGAAACTTCCAGGAATTCATTCATTATACGTTGGCAGTCAATGGCCTGGATATCGTTTGACATTTCTATATAAACTACCACAATTATGTGTTTAACAAAATCATATTCACAGCGCAACTCTTTCTGTCAGTACAAAATCATTGTTGTGAAGACAATCAATACAGAAGACTTTGTTGATATAGTAATATAAGCCTATATGTAGGCAATATTCATCGAAAACACAGTACATTCATTGCTTACACTGAGGCGCGCAATCTCAATACAATACAATCAGTAAATTTCATTCTGTGAAATCACAGAGAGAGAGAGAGTAAACTAAAATAATATTAACGCAGAGATCTGCTTATCGATAGAAATCACATTAGTTCGCAATCTTTATATTGGACGCTTCCATATGCTTGCCTAAATAAATACACTCTGCATAATCTCATTTCTAAAATTAGAGCAGATTAGTGTGGAAGGCTGGTTTTTGCCCTTTTTTTAAACTCACGGGGGCACTTCCATCCGAACGAGATTCTAACCCCATGACTGGTTCAATTTTGTGCAAGCATAAAAGTGGTAAACGTGGAACTGTTGCGTATTGGCTATGTCAGGTGGATAATGGCGAGGACGTGTGTAATGGCCCAAAAAGGGACAAAAAGGCAAAACGCCCATTGCACACTAATTCTTGCTTAAAATTACACCACAATTGACGACCCAGGCGAATGCTATGGTACGATTTGAATTAGCAGACATTCGGACGCGAGTTTGGTACACTGACCATTGAGATGTCTCAGATCATGCTTCCATTAATCGCATCATAAGATGTTTGGGAGTACATATTCGACGTATTCGAGCCTGAATAGGGTTGAATTTCAGTTGACAAGATTTGTTTTGTCTGATTACGTCAAGAGAAGAAAAACGACCTTTAAAATATCACTTAATTTATTTGGGTGTGGAATAATGTATAACCTCAACTAAATACAAATGGTCCCACAAACAAAGATTATTTCTGCCATGTTATTAGATACCTATTTGTACTCATCCTTTGTTGCTAATAGCTGATCAAAACTGCGTTTCTATGTTCCCAATGGGTGATATACGAAGCACAGTTCTGAACATTGAAATTAGACCATACGCAGATTAGCTGTATTTAAATAACCCTCTTTGCAATTGTACAGACGTTATTTTCTAAAATGGCTGATGTAAAATGACGACCCAGTATTGCTTGGTCTACTGCATACTATACAGGGTAGCTGTAGAAGCAAGTAGATGGAAAAAGATGAACACTATCTTTAAATTGAAAGATGGAGTTCAATAGCTAGAGTGCAAAAGGAGGTAAAAGACAGCATTTTTGTCATGGATTAACTATAAAAATTGACGGTCATGTTTGGACTCAAATCAAATGTGCTGAGTCTGTATAAATGCATACCAACCAAGGATGAACTTCACACATAGCAATATTCTTCTGCAATTGGCGAAACTGGAATCTGCCGACGTACTAATCCAAATAGTATCGATCATCGCTTTCATACAAGTGGAATTTCAAACTGACAAGAGTATGGCTCTAAACATCACGATGGCAGACCAGCTAGAACAAACTCTTTCATTTAAAATTCCACGCATTAAGAAAATCTCTCATCTGAAAAAGGCAGTGACGGCTTTTTGGACTCGAAACTGGACTATTGGAACTGTATATATATCTATATCAGTCAGTGCAAAACATTATGTTTGCGGGACATCAATTCATACCGCTTCTTGTTTCAGAACGTAATCGTGTTGCAATCAGTGTGCATCTTAATTGGGAATGAAAGCACAGATGATGTTGGAAATTTGGAAATGGTTTCCCAACTTGAATACAATATTCTCACAGTAGAATTTCAAAAACAGAGAACTTCACTACTTAAAAACTCGATTATACACATACAGAAATATGCAAAATATACTAACACATGAGAAGAATTAGGAACTTACTTAGATGAAAGCTTAATTGGAGGAATACAGTAGAAGTAATTAATACAAGTTCAGTCTCATATATTAGGCTGAAGTTTTTCTCTTCATCTCAATGTTCGGACTCAGATTGATCTTGCATATATCTTAGTTGACAATACATATTACTTTACTGAGCCTGTAGCAGGCATCGAAAATGAAACGAGTCATTATATCGTGATTTCTGTGGAACAGAGCGTTCTTTAATCTTAGACAAAAAATAGAGGACTTACCAAAATGTTAGTAATTATTCATCTCCGTTTATAAATGTAGATACAAAATGTGCCAGATAAACAGCAGAACTCGTAAATTAGAAGAATATCAACGACATTGACGAAATGATTAGAAACCTAATGTACATTTGTGGATGACTGCAACATGACATACAGAGGATGTACTTTCCAAGAAAAATCGGGGAAGAGTGTTAATAAGTATTAAAGACTATACCGAGACAAATTAGGAGAAGCATAAGGCGTAAGACAATAAAGAAGCTGAAGGTTTCTTATACAGGTACAAGAGCAGACATTATTGGTCAACAAGAGAAAGAAAACTTACAAAATCCAGAGGTCAGCGCCTTGGAACATAACGATCAGTTGTCAGGATGAGACCGTCAAGTTGCCAGTGAATGCAGCAAACGTTTCAACAAACCGTCGATTCAGTAAACAAAGTATATATTTATATTCTACTATAGGAATCGTGCAATTTGACATAACACTGAAATCATAGAGACGTTTAGAAATATTAAGAAACGTTATAATTTGCTGCAAATAAGTTATTATTTTAGATAGATCTTCTGTTGACATGTTGATAAAAGATAAGTACAAAATAACCAAATATACAATATTATCTGGATATTTTGATATCATTTAAAATGACAGCAGTGTAATAGGGTGGATTTGTGCACATGTGCAGAGCATGGACTGGCCAAAGTTGGATAAAGGAGATTATTTGGCATATTTTTACCTATGATCCTAGCAGTCCGGCTGATTACTGAAGTATCAGCAAATTGTGGGAACAAAAAATAGAGACAAGAAGAGAATGAACTACTCAAAATTGAAAAAATTGTTAACTGTACAATCTATTTATGCATAACACAAACACACGAGAAAACGTTTTCGTTTTAAACGAGCTTATGTTGCTTGGATGGTCATTGCAAGGCTGATATTACTCACACACTAGCATATGAAAATTATTACCATTAATATAAGTGAACATTAATAATGAAACATCTCTTATCAAAATATATTTGCGGTGAAAATGTAAAAAAATGAAAAATGGAGATGATCTAGTCTGGTTTACTTTGTGTGCTTTAACGTCAATTTTCAGCATATAATAGGCTATACATAGCTGCCAGTAGATCATATACACAATGTTTTTAGAGAACTGCTAAATGTCTTAAAATATACGTTTTAAAGGAAAGTGAGAAATGAGTGAAGAATTTATAAGAAATGCAAAATGCTGAAGACATCTCAACTTACACGGGCAAAAGAAATCTGTATTGCAATGATGTAGCATAATATTAAAGACTAGAATGTGAAAATATTTCATCCGAAATGAAACAAGAAAATGAGTTGACGTTTTTCTAAATTTTATTGATGGATATATTCACACACCTTGCTGATCAAATGATATAACTCGAATTGAAGCCAGCAATAAAGAAAATCGATCTAAGGTGTGGGTCTTTTTATTCAGTTACTTGACATCAGATTTAGAGAGACAGAGCTAGTGTCTTAACTGTCACAATGAAATTTTAAATATGGCAAGGTATTTTATGTCTATTGCCCACGTGGAAGAGTAGCTGTACAAGAAAGGAGATAGAAAAAGACAAAACTCTAACTGTAAATCGATAAGGTGGAGTCAAATCCGTAGAGTGCAGCCATTTATAAACTGGAATACTTGAAGCAAGAGGGCATATGTCTTTTTTAAGAACTAGGGCTATTTTTATACGACCAAATACATGAGATTATACAAAGTTGAAAAGACAGTGAATACCACAATAGTGAATGGTAGGTATATGTACTCATAAAATATGAATCCTTTAATAGTTGGCAAACCGCTGCCAACATTATGCCGCTAGAAATAATAACAGAGCAATAAGAATTCACATACAAAAAAGTAATAAGTGTAAACAAATATGCAGCACATAAATAAATGACATGACAAACGAAATGCAAAGATATAATATTGAAACTATGAAGTTGATTTCTACTGCGTCTCAGCAAAGGCATAAAACACGAACAATGTAATTGACTAAAAGCTAGTCTTAGACATTTCATGTAAGATATAAGTTACGAACATCACATAAATGTTGACTCTATCATGAAGACATTTAAGTTTTCTATACGTTCTTTGAAAGAAAGTATTACATCGTACTAACTACATCACCAATTATTCATCTTTCATCAAGATAATTTGTTTACTGTGCATCATTGTAATGCACATATAAAACCTTTTGCCGTAAATTATTACTACAACATTACGCAAATCAGTTTATATGGAAGGAATTTGCATACTTTTCACAGCTTAGATATACCGATTTTGAAGATTCTACTTTTTCAAAGCATTGATTTGAAATCTTGTACTACATGAAATTAAACTACATGATGAAGAAAGTAACATCAACACTACATGCTATAGACAAAATGTACTCCCCTACAAGGCAACTTGTACTTGGGGTATGACACTTGTACACGATAGGTGCAATTATGTGCAAATTGTCACGAATTCAACAGACCAAAACTGAGTGAGGAAATAAATCAAGAAATACAAAACAGCAGTCATGTAACGAGACCATAAAGAAACTGTAATAATAAGTATTATAGAGAAAGAAATAAATAGAATAGAAATGAAATCAACAGAGTTACTACCCATCAATCTGGGCAAACATCATATATTAAATAGGACAAAAAGGGGACAAGTAGATCTCATTACTTTTATCATGATATTACACTTAATATAATAAATTGGTCATCTCAGGATCACTAAGTTAACATAAAAAGGCATTTTCAAATAAAAACGTTATTACACTGAAACATAATTTTTAACATTAGAATCATTAAACATATTTTATTCTGCTTTCGTATATGTCATGGACGGGATTATGAAAAGATATAGACCACAGCGAAACATGAGATTTTGGTAGAATTAATTTAGCAAGATTTTGGATATGGCAGCATCAGGTTGTGAGATATTTTAATGACATTCAATGAACAAAATTGCATCAGAATTAGTCAAATCAGCATACAAATTTCATCCTTTATTCAAACTTGGAAAACTCTAGAATGACAGTGGAATACATTTATCTAATGATGATGGATTCAGATGAAATAGCAATAACATTGATATTAAACACTTGATTTCAATCTGAAAAAAGTTTAAATTTCCACAATAGCCTGATTGGAGTTACTTCTGATGAAAAAGACTAAAAAAGTATCTGTCGGATTATGTGCCTAAAGAAGGTACACTAATTCAACATGGTTTCAGAGAATATATTCCCGGTGTGGTTTAATTGCTCTCAAAGTTACATATTATTATGGAGCAGGTACTGTTGAATATTGAAGAATACTGGCAGCTATTGAAATGTATTATGTGGAAGATAAAGTTGAAAGTCCTGGTTGGAGGTACTTTGTTTCTGTACTATAAGTACAAATGAACAGATGCCGACATATTTTGACTGTCTCAATATATAAAGTTTTAGACCGCAAATGTGTTCAAAGACATAACACATATCATCTGCGTATGCTTCGACAACATTGGTTACTCTTAAAACGTCGATGAAGCTGTTAATATTATGAGAGCAAAGTTACGACACAGATGAAACCATTACGGCTAAAGTTCGACAATTGATAAGAGATTAAAACTGAAATTAGTCTATGCTGGTGGCGATAGCTGTATCTTTTTATTGTCGAGTGAACTGGTAATTAAAATGAGTATCATATTCAGATAAAGCAACCAGATACAGAACTCTGGAAATGGCTTAACTAAGATGGAACTTCACCGTATATAGTGAGGTACCATATAACGGTAACTCAAAGGCAAATATTCTACCTGTTAATGTGTTTCAAGAAACTAAAGAGACAAATATCGAGAGACAAAGTTGCTAAATATAACGGACAGAAAAAGGATTGTGATGAAGATATTCCTACTGTCAAACCAGTTATTAAATCCAATACTTGTTCTTTGAAATGATGCTTGTCGATACCATTGAAACGCTATAAATTAATATTTTACATGAGATAAACAATCACTTATACTGACATATTTGTTGCAGGAGCTACTTATAGGTTACTTTTTAATAGGTTTATATCATTTATCAACTACTGTAATTTTCTCCTAAAGAAAGATCGCATATGGGGAGATCTGCTTTACGAATTTTGATGCTTTGTCTACACCTCCAATAAAAAATGCACAAGGAATCAACTGTTACTAAAACAAATAAAATTAAATATTCTGCTGGAAAAGAAAGAATTTATTCTTATAATAAATAATTAGTTTACCAATATTTGAGTTCAAGATCTAGCCTTGTTTAGGCACTTAGAATCAATTACCGATATGTTCAGATATAATTTGAGAAGAATCATTGATTTCAATTATTCGTTAACATTATACAGATATTACAGAATTTTTGGAATGAATCACTATTTAAGGATTATTGTGAATCCATTCAAAGACATTCTGGATTATATCATTGTGATTTATTAAAACTTTTGGTGCATCAACGTATTAAAGACTTTTGGTATGTCAGCAATTAAGTATTGTCTAGAATTAGTTAAGAACACTCCATCAGTTTAGATTTGTGATGTAACTTTTACGATTATTTAACTCACAAACTGTGCTAACCTCTTAAAAGTTTACTTTGTAACTTACAAAAAAATAATTTATTATTTGATTTTACTAAGCTGCTTGGGTTCGCGTTTTTTTTGTTATTTGGTTAGCAACCAAAGAGTTGTAACTTTAGAAAGTGGTTTAGGCTCAGGTTTCAAAACGTTGGCGAGATTAAAAGCAATGATGAAAGATCGATAAATAGATGGATGTTAGTAAGAAATTACAAACAGCATGTAATGATTCAAATTCAGCTGAGTGTAGCATGGCAATAGTTTTATGTGGTATGGGAATAAGAGTTGCTGCATCTAAATTATTTACTAGAATTACAAAGTGATCATTGATGTTTTTGACTGAATCATTATTTCGGGATTATTGTGACTTCGTTCAAGACATTCTGTAGTATATCACTGTGATACATCACGATTGTTAACATATCAACGTATTACAGACTATTGGTATACCAGCATATTCAATATTGTAATTTGTACCAAAACACTATAATGTGCGACTTATTAATGAACTTATAGGGTTTTAATTCAGAATACTATAAGTTCCTCTTGCAATTTTACGTTTTAACTGAGAGAAATAAATGTATTTGTTGACTTTACTACTCTTGTTTTGTTTCGCGTCTTTATGCCACTTAGTCTAAGATAACAGAGTCCTAACAATAGACAGCGGCATGGGATCAGTTGCAAAACATTTACGAGATGCAGTATGGCTTGGTCAGAAAGATCCATAACTAGAGAGCTATTTGAGAAAAAAATAGCAAACAAAGTTTTAAATTAAGTTGAGTATACCATGTCAACAATTTCATGTAATATGGCAATAAGAGCTGCTGAATTGTGTGCTGCAGGTATACACACAGGTGCAGTGTTTTCTCTGGTCTTGAGCGTATTGATATAATATTGACAGGATTGTTTCCAACATCTTTTAAGTTATGTTTATCTACAAAAAAGCATTTAAATATGATGAAATATTTACCTTGGTCGTTAGTGAGTTTAATTGCATAAAGAGACATCAAAAAACGCATAAATGACAGTGACAGGAAATATCATCACCGAGTACAATAAAAATAGTAATGCAGATTACGTTCAGAAAGAAATAAACAATACAAAACTACAAGGCGTTAGAGAGTCAATGAATGATAACAAAGACGAATGAAAGAATGCTTTTAAAGAGAAAGGAAATTAAATAAAACCAAAAATATACTAGCAAAAATGATAGAAAAGCGGGGCACAAGCTGAAAAGAAGAAAAAACTTTAAGGTATCTGATGTTTTGGCGGTGATAGCACTAATATGGCAATAGAGACCGTGAACTATATTACAATAGATTCACTCCCTGAGAAAGGAATATATTTCACTAATTCAACTGACAACAGAAATGGTAAACTATCGATTTGGTTGCTGAGAATGGATTTTTTGTTGATTACTATCTTTCCGAAAAAAACTGCAGAATATTCTATTTAAACATATATGAAATCAATTAAACAAAGGTAAAACCAAGGCCTGCTTTAATATCAGATTGTTTGAACAACCTAAACATACATATGATTAGGTCAAAGTGCTAATGACCCCATATGCTAGCAGAAAGAAACGACGTATGTTTGAAACACAAGTCAAAATTAATGTTAGAATTATATATTGCACACAATGAGTTACAATTTAAACGTTTAGGATTCATTATACAAATATTTGTACAAGTGGCCGCTGAATGTAATAGAGCTGTGGGCTTGCTTGAAACCTAAATATGTATGCATATCAAAATACAAACACAAAAAATCATTTTATTATTGTTTTCCTATGTCATTTTCTTCTTACATTCTGTTAACTTTGTGTCATGCAATGTTAACTGACATTATAAGCAAATACAAAGCAGTACCTTACACAAATCGAATGTTAACTGAAGTTGAAAAGTTGATAGATGTTTACGGCATATCTGTAATATCGGTTGTTCAAGTCAGTTCATTATCAAAATGTTGAAATGCATAGAGATGCAGATTTTATCTCTAGATCAATGATATAAATTGTGATATATCTAAGCCGTTCTAGTAAGTTGTTCTTGCCACAGACATTTTCGCGCATTTTACTTTCAAATAATGAGAGGAAAATAGAGCAGAGGTATGCAGCAATATATTAGACAATTACCAGTAAAGTACACATTAGCATTAACAGCATCAAATCTCTAGTCGATACGTATCAAAGTTTGAATCAGCTGACATACAGTGGAGTAAAATCCATCGAAATATATTAAAAGGAAGACAAGTTCAAATTAAAAGAGCCGCTTTTAAACAGAGTGGCAATGAAAGAGCTAACAAAATCATATGTGAGGTGAGCATAAAACAGATTAGATAAGAACAGATTATAGAAGTACAAGAATTGTTTACACATAAATGCAGGACAGTACCGTGAAAACATTAGATAGTAAACAGAGAAAGAGTATTTCTAAATGAATCGTGTCAGAAATTCAACGATATATAGAGAGACAATGAATCAGGGGATAATTAGTGAGGCAGATGTTTAAGAGACTGACATGTGGAATATTTTATCAATTTCCTATTTCGATGTTGCAATGATATAAATCAACACAATGCAATTTACACCCGTTTACAGGTTCAGTTCAGAAATTGCTAAACTGATACATGGGTGCACATATAATTTACGGTTTTCATATCAAAAAGATCCCGATTTGTACAGACACATATGAGTTAAGAAATAAAGTTATAGTTTCTAAAGGTGAAAGAATCATAGCTATAAAAGAACTATTGGACGTGTTAATTATTTAAACTGAAATTTTTACAAAACATTAGTTATCATTAATGAATGTAATTGCACCCCTTAGCACGTTGCTGCATTGAAAAGACTTTAAGCATTAACCATTGTCATTCAAAAAAGTCAGACTTATACAAACGTTTTATTAACTTCTATGTTGAACATTTCAAGATCTTTGAGAGCATTAATAGCCAGGCAACGTGATGCTTTCTTATTGGGATTTTAAAAAATAACACACTGTAGGTGATGATCCTTTCATTTCAAAAATCATACTCTCTAGGAGACAATTTGCAATAATAATTCTATGATTGACCAAATAATTTGTATATATCGTGTAACATGAAAATAAAATCAGACACCAATAATGCAGTTGTAAGCAAACTGGGTAGAATGCTAGTGAAAGATTTCACTATACCCTACGGAAGAAATGATCTTCTCAAGTTGAATCGCAACAGCATCTTCATGACAATAAACATGCCTGCTTACCTGTAACGGTTGGGATAGTTAAGGTTGAACAAGGTGTATGGTCAGGATCAGGCAATGTGAAAAATACGTTAATCGTAGGTACACATTTTTAGCATGAAATGAGGTTTAGATGCTATGAACACCACGTACTTTCCGATCTTTCCAAATCATTGTCTACTATATTCTTACGCACTTCTTTGGGATGTCAGATTTAACATTACACTTGTAACGGCTTCTGGAGTGGTACGTGGAAATCAACAAATGGTTTCGCTGTACCATACCACTACATTCTAATTCAAATGAGTAATAATCCAATCCCACTTAAACAAATATAATTCATTTTCTTTATGAATCAAAGAACAAATCATTAACATGGCATTACATCCTTGGGGAACTTAACCGCTTTGGTGTTTTGATAATACGCAAAAAGGTGTAGAAATTGATCAAGTAATGATTTTCAAATCCGCAATAGAAAAGTCTTAATGAGTATAGAAGGCATACTAAATATTGTTTACTCTCATGATTTTTGATTCAGGCAACAGTTTACGAAAGCCACAAGTTATTTATTTCATCAGAAAAAGAAGCAAACATAAATTAACAACATATTTGCTACATATTTATACAATGGTAATCATTTCATGCATCGGTATTTAGAGATGAAAATGTAACAGTGATAAATCTTGGGTTAGTGTCTTGAACTACTAGCTGACGTCAAATGAACCAGATACTTTCGTACGATTTCTAAATGTTTACCTTTGCTCTTGGTCTTATATTTGTCACTATTTTCCTCCTTTTAAAACCTAATTTCACGATCTTTATCTCAATGTTTTACTTAATTCCATTGTGTCAAAAAGGAACACTGACGTACCCGTATAAATTAGTAGGAGAACATCGAGAATCAGAGGAATGATATTAATTGACAATGGGGAATAAATACATTTAAATTCCATAATGCAAGATTTTATGTTTAATATATATAGAACATTGATCGATTTTATATCATACAATGATAGATGCTCATCCCACATGCTAAACGAAGTCGTATTATTTAATGTTTCCAACTTTTTCCACCTTTGCCTACTAATGCACCACTCATTTATTCTTAAGTATGCGTTTGAGGGATGGGACGTTTTCCAATCAAGTTACAGTTTTTCGTTTGATTTAAGACATTTATTCAACGATGATGTTTGATTCAATTTCTTATTTTCTCTACAAATGAGAGCAAAATGTCATCGTTCAGTGTAATGAGTTACAAAATGGAAATTATTGTTTCACCGAATATGCTTGTCACTCATGATGATAAAAAGCATCAAAACTTCCAACATTTGGTGTAAAGAGTCTAGAATAGAAATCAATGCTTCACTGAGAATACTTTAATAATTATTTCAAAAGCATTCCATGAACAACACGTTCAGACATTCATTCAGTCAACTTTATTTAGAGTATAACATTAGCGAATTTCCGAATATTGTAAGGTTGTTTTAGACTTGTACTCAGATGTAAGAAAAATAAAATAACGGTACATGAAAAAGTGTGTCCTTCCCTTCTTGACTCATAATTCCCATTTACGGAAAGAAATCTCGTCCAGTCCGTTTGAATATTTGGTTAGATAGGTCACATGCTAGTAGTCAATAATAGATGGAGGCAAATCGTGTCAGCATTCAGCAACAGAGGTATTGAGAGCTCAAATTGTTTCCATTCATCAAAATTAACGATTAGAAAGGTGACTACGTACATATATATAGGAGGCATATATATACTGGATATATCTGAGCGTATTTAAGTAAAATGACGTGCCTTAAAGAGAACAAATTTTCATTTGAGACTAAATCTGAGATGGATGAAAGGGTGAGGATTGAACTATTTACTCCAATATATCTTTTACCACAAGTTAGGGCAAATGCTCACCATGTGTATCTGTTCAGTCAGACGGAAACTTGGAAGGAAGATACATATTCCCGTGTCAGAATATAAAATCTTAAGGGATTTTAGCAGGCTGTAACTGTTTATGAAACAAAGGTGACTGGAGAGGCGGATAGGAAATGAAATCGAGACTGAAAGTGGAAACGACTACAGATAGCATCAAAAGGCTTTGCGTTCTCCATTTTCAGCAGTTCGTTTTGTCCTGATAATGCGCTTCTCTGATGATAATCTGGACATTTTGCTATCTATTTTAATATGAAGTGTCCCTATGATTATCCTTTATCATACCCGGGTTGAAGCATGTGGGTCTTTAACTGAGCATGCAATGAAAATATACGGTAAATTATGAAATATTATTTCTTACAAATTCATTCCCAACAGGGTTTCATCACCTACAGCATACTCAGATGCATGGTTTGGGCAGGGATCGGTGCCGTCGTTAAACATTTATCCTTATTGCAATGGAAATGAACCATCGATATTTGACTGTCGGACAGGCAACAGCTGGGGGTCTTACTCTTGTTCTCATGCAGATGATGCTGGTGTCAGATGTACTACTGAATCTCTTGGTAAGCCACTTATTGATGTATTTCGTAAATGTAGATAAATTTCGTAAATGTATATAAATTAGCTCTAAGTATCAATAGCTTGAAATGAAAAGAAATATGGCAATATAGTATAAGGTAAATAAATGTATATTCTTCGTGAGAAATTTCATAGACATTGATTGAGATCATTGAGGACCCAGACAATAGGAATCAATCTTTCTTCAAATCATCCGAAAACGGTAGAGTTACTATGGAAATTATTCCATAATTATTGCTGGTGATTATGAATATCCGTGTTTCTGCAATAATGTTGACAACATATATTCGGTGTCATTAACAGTATAATCTAGAATCGATTGATTCTTAAAACCTCACACAATAAACATTGCCCTGGTTCCAAAGAAATCGACTTGACCAATGTGTCGACATGAGTATTTTGGTATTAATCCTTTTTTTCTACATATAACGATCTGATATCAAGTAGGTCCCTCCCACTAAAATGTTTTAAAGTTTTGAAAAGCTGTCTTCCACAAGAATGTAGCCTCTTACTTGTGACCGAACATTACATTATCACGGCCTTTTAAAAAAGTGTTAAAATTACATACATTTAGCCAGTAATAAGATTACAATTCGGAAACACCTGCATTCCTTTATTTCAAAACCAATTGATAAAGATGACCGAACTGGTATAGTACATTTTGGTACCTAGGACATTAAAATGTCATACAAAAAATTCATATATATCACAGAATAATATCACCTTAGAAAAACTTATTACTGATTGCAATATCGTTTCTTGAACGTCTCAGTTAATTGTAAGCTAATATGTGGAACAGTAAGCTCTCACAGGAAAGCCTTTCAAATATGCATCCATGACGCCAGTCTGCCATTAAATTAGTACATGTCATACATCTAAACAAAATACTTGCAATAACGTTTTAGTAAATATGTTTTACTAGACTAAGGTCAGTATTTAACAGACGGCATACTCTCACTTATCTTCTTGACTGACAAAGACATGTGAGAGATCTAAGCTCCACGTTAAGCGCTTAATTAATAATAAAATACACAAGTATATAGTAATAAAGTCTATTAACATGTTAAGATTGAAATAGTGAGATCATTATATGTTGTACATAATTCATTCTATGTCACAAGAAGAAAATTTCTGCAGTGAGGCTGAACCACGTATCAGCTCAGTTAATTTTGACTCCATTAGTGTTGTCTAGAGGCACTTTCAAGAAATCTTTGATATCCTACTTCCTTTGTTCTCTACTTTTGTAAAAAAAAATTGTCTTTTATGAGTAAGAATGAGCTTAATTTTTTCTATGTTCATAACAAGAACAGTGCAAACATCACATGAGATTTCAACATTTATTGGTGTATTGCTATGGAATTTAGTTAGATTATAATAATCAAATGGTTCAAGAATAGTGCAAGTTAAGGCTGACTAGCTGTCTTACAATTTGGAAAATAAAGGCCCATCAACTAACTGAATAATTTCAAAATCATCCTCATTAACTTTACAACGGCAACCTTTATCTCGTGAGCACAAGAATGAATTATAAGGTTTATGCAAACTGTAACGGAGTATGCAACCTGCATCACGTTTGACAAGGGTATAACTGTCAATATGTTTAAGCCCATGGGTTTGGTGTTAGGACAATAAGACGTATGAAATGTAAATCATCAATAAATCGGATTAAAGAGAAAATTAAATTTAAAACAAACCAATCTGGAAAAAGGAAACGAAAAGAGATGAAACAAAGTATAACACACCCATGATATATCAAACTAACACCGACAGTACCTAGTACCATATATTGTACATTGTATCTATTCAACAGAAATGGGTATGACGTATAAAAGGACTACACTGTTACAGCAAATAAAAACAGTAAACTGACCATGCAAAACTGTATCGTCCAGCAATTCTTCATACGTCAAAATTAAATTCTCTGACACGAATTTGCAACGTTCAAATTCAAATTCAATGTAAGTCATGCACTTTTGTAACGTTTCCGCTTATTATTAGCCCTATACCTTGACTTATTGCGGAGTAAAAAGACTGCAAAGAAATAATATACTATGTTAGTGTTTCTAAAGTTAAAGAACGAAAGGTAAGACAATAATCCACATAAAACATCCTTTCATTACTAACTTAAATTATTCTGCCAGAGGGAAACACGTTTGTGTAGGATATTTACCATTACAGCAATACACAAACAGTTTAGAAACAGGTTATTTCCATTTGTGACTTATAAATAAGTTACGATACATAATTTTATTTCTATGCTTAAATGTTATGGAAATCAATCGCAACTAACCGTATAATATACTGATTACTTAAGGAAATCATCTATATAAATAAACATGTGCTTGACCGTTTCTAATAGCAACTAAGAATATAATTGTATCTCACAAGATTATCAAAAGGACATTCAACAACGGAGCGATATTCATTGTTAATATCACCACACCTAGCAAATTTCATCTCAATTTAAAGGAGCAGAATGCGGTATTGACCATATTTCCGACTCAATATGCAAACGTACGTCTACGTTCATAATCTCTAACACTCTATTATGTCAGAATGTCACTTGCAGATAAAAGCTTCCGACGGCTCCACCCTTTGCCTGACGTATGTTGTATAAATGAGAGTCGAAGCTGTTTGAATGTCACACACGTCTTATAAGGATCAGTCTTTGGGAGTAGTAGGACAGCTTCTAAACGAATCACCGTTGTTTGAACTTTATTGTGACTTGTCGGCCACGCTCTGCTTATAGGCACAACTAAGCAGCTTCGAGCTGACCTTGACATCGGTCCTATTTTTCAAGCCTCTTTTTCGATTATTAGCAGCCACCTCTACTTTAAGTAAGGTGCTATAATAGCACGACTTGAAGTCAGCATGATTACATATAGTAAAACGTACCGTCCTAAGGGAAGCGAGAAAACATTTGAGGTCAACAACACCACGGCTACCCTTAGCTTCTATTAGACATATGCTGACCCATTCATTTGAAATAGTTACTATGTTTTTCATGTTTATAAACAACATAAACTCGTCACTTGTGAAACATTGGTACAGTATGTCTACGCCACCATACGCTAAGGTGTTTGAAACCTAATTTACTCTGGAGCGGTCTGGGCGATCTATCAGTTAAATATTCAGTTATTCAATAATTGCTAAGCGCTTGCTAAAAATGAAACCTGTCGATCTCGGAGCAGAACTTAGGGTGTTTTGCTTGGAGGTGAAGAGCATTTTAATTTTGTAGGTGATTGCTTCAGTTGGAGAATATTGTCTACTTTGATGACAACTTCACCACGGGTCCAATCCGTATCCCTTCTTCTGGACACCAATGCAGATTTTTTTACTCGGTAGGAAGACGATGACGTTAGTGGTGAAGTCACACGCTCATGCTGAGACAAGTACACCATTTTGGTCACAGTAATATACTCGAGACTGGACAATTGGAAGTAGACATCGACAATCCATACATCACACTGGTTTTTTGAGAGTAAGACAGTGCTCTTAGCAAATGGACAGCACACCCGGCTGCTGATCTACCATCTTTCTATGTTCATTTGTGCCTGGAATCTTAATAAGTATATATGGCGCGGCAGTCATGTCAGTAGTAAAGTAATGTAACAACTTGTCCGGATGGTATTGTTCGTGTCGTTAGAATAAGAATTATTGGGTCCTACTTGATACTGCGGTAAATCATGATCATGTCAGCGTGCGTCCATTGCTTCTTAAAGAAACTTCAGCTGCTTTGATCCTTGCACATCATATGGCACTGCACTCTATCGGATTTGGGGCACATCCTCTTTCTTAGGACTTTAAGGATACGGTAATCTTTCCCAATCTCTTCGTAGCGGTCGACATACTCTTACAGCCAGTAATAAAGCAACTCACCTGTAACATTCGGTATATGACCTTTGTCACTACAGCAGATGTCTTGAACATCTGGCATATCTAACCACTCAAGAATGGCATCAATAATATGGCGAGGGACTGGTCAAATCGGGTCCTTAGTACTTATCCATGCTATGTGTTGATCTATACGTTCTGATGTCCATTTCTTCTGCTGCCATTCCAAGGCAAGAAATATAGTACGTTTGTGCCCGAAAATGACTGCCCTGTTGACGCTGTATCCTATTAATGACTAAGTGGATAGTGATAAGGTTACAAAAGAGGTCGACGGCGCATGCCGCCTTGCAATATCCTCCTCCTCCATTTAGATAGGAAAACCGTGTGTTCCGAACGGATGTTTGGAAGTAGAAGTTGTTCAGTGTGGTACTTGCTGTGATAAAAAAGACGTCCATTATTCTGACGTAGCTTGCACTATCACTGGGGACCAGGAGCATCTTCTACTTAATACACCACTGCGCCCAGGAGCAGTATGTTGCTTAGCTCTGCTTGCTGTCATGAACGTGGTCTACAAAAGTGGTGCATTTGTAATAGATGGGCATTTGCTTTGCATTGGTTTAATTTTCATTAGTTTAGTCTGATACTTGACGTAAATATAATTGATTGTCACCTTCGCTACTATGCTAGTAGTGGATAAGAACCTTAGCAGCATGCTGATACGATTAGTATCCACTTATCCAAGCATGGATGCCCACAGGTGAGTGTACTGCGGCTTATAAGAATAGTAGAACAAAATTATTCTATGTGGTACCTTTTCATACCCAATCAGCTAGTTGGTCTCGCCGCAGGTACATGCAAAAATGTGCAGTTCACCTTGGTTGGTAACTAATCGTCACGTTATTCCCTTCCTTCGGTTTGCAGTATACACCATATCAGATAAAGGGAAGCACAGCAGTGATCATTCCAAGCAGCTTCGGTTTTTGTAGGCTTGCTAAAATGACGTCCACACAATTCGGAGATACCTGAGGATTAGCTGGGAGCAAAGGCCGTGAGGGTCTTAAGTTATTGGCCCATTATTAGCCATAAGGATCGTTCCAATGCATGGCTGGCCAAATCGTGTAAAGTATGTGACACACTCTCTCATGTCCAAGAGATGTGAGTTTAGCAGGCGGCTATGCCAATATTTACAATCTGAAACATTTCTATTCATTCGGACTATTCCATTGTCCTCCATATCCAAACGATTTGCGTGTCCGCTGCAGCAATGGCTGCATTAGTGGGCTTATAGTTTTACTCTCTTTAGTAACACTACCTACGGCTTATACCTCAATAGGTAGCCGTCCTTGAACGGGACCAGTTGATGGCATCAGGCTCTAGAATGGGATAAAGAATGTACACTACTGCAGCCACCTTTTTGCCATTTCTCTCTGCACCTGATAAGTCTTTTATATTACCACCCATTTTCCGCCTCCTTCTAAACAATAAACTTGATGCGAATGAGAAACATTTTGCCTGTCGAAACAGTCGCAAGAAGGATTGTTGCTCATGCATCAGTCATTTTGCAGTTATAAGTTTAGACTAATTCATCATATCTAGTATCTCCGTAAAATGACTTTTTTAAGTTTTTAAGTCAGAATGAGTCCTTCTCTTTAATGTGAAACATGCTAAAGGCACAGCGTCATCGAATTCGAGTTTCTTCTAGGCTTCAGGAAGACAACCAATCCAGGTCTAGTTCACATTACAAGAGGCGCATGACGCGTAGCTACTTTAACGAGATCAAATGGGACTTTGGGTTTCTTGATTTCAATAGCGCCCTGCACCGTGGGCTCCATTGGCTTTTCCTTCGTCTTAAGGCGATCAACTAACCGTCGGCGGTGGGACTTTTCTTATAGATGCTGCCGTGATATGTGACTCATTGGTTCGTATGGTTGGATCCCAGTCAATGCTTGCTTTAAACTGGTACAATACATTACTTGTTGTGCAAGTGCCAGATTTATGAATATTACTGCAACAGATTATGCTTTAATATGGATGGAGAGGATAGTTCTTGCAATGCAAAACAAAAAAATTGTGCTCACGCTTTTCAATATAGACAAGCTTATGAGTCACACTATGTACGTCGCAAGACCCAAATCAATGTGTCAGTTACTGCGTTCCTGCTCTACATATGGTGCAAAGAACAGGAGGACTATGCTTTCTTTTTGATTTTGCTTTGTGTCCATAAAACTCACAAATGCAGCTTGTACCACGTATTTTTTCTGCGGTAAACAAAATATTTTGGCAGTTATTGTGTCTCATCATAATTGTGTATATATTATCCGTTACAATTATATTTGAATAAAAAGTATCTGTGCCGCGTTATCTTACGCACAAGAGCAGCAAACGTTTAAAGCAAAGTAGTTTTTCTTCGCAGCAAACCTCCTGGCCGGCCCTAAGACTTCCAACCTTAAGCAAGCTCACATTTGCACGGGCTTCTGCAGATTTTCGTTTGACCTCGAGCACGGCACACTGTGCTGCCTATAGGTCATACCACAAATCTCATGCACGTGGTTTAATCCAAGAAATCACCTTTTGGCTTCTTTGAGTTCCCTACGTACGTTGTCTTTGTCTAGACTGGAGGTAGTACGGTACTCCGCAGATGTAAGAAAGATCTTATTGAGCTTACTGTTCAGCCTGCTATACTTCATTCCCTCAAGGTAAATAATCTGCTTGAGCTAGGATTTGTCCCCATCAGACAGTTCCATTTGCGTGGCCTGTAGTTGTCAATAAATGTTAATATGGCTCTAAGATTACCGTAATCGACATATTAATTTAGAAATCTAGTGATGATAATAACAATATAGCATGGTAGGATAAACTATAAATCTGGTACCTCGAGATAAATATAGGCTGGTGTGATCATAAAAAATGAAACACTGTCTATATGCCAATTAAAATTGATCATCTATACGAACTTTAGATCAAACGATGTTTCAGGAAGACATATTATTGCAACTATAATTAAAGAATAGATTAGTACAGCTTCTTTAATTACATCAATTTGACCCGACATACTACCTCCAATACTTTTAAAACACACACACGCACACGTGTGTGTATATATGGCCGAGTGGTCTAAAGCGCTCTCCGTTACGGACCACTG
>QKMX01131395.1:0-11557 GCA_003401595.1 Venustaconcha ellipsiformis
GTGGCCGTATAAGAGGGGGACTACTGTAATCATTTTTCCTGCAAAACAATAAAGGTGTAATATTTAGTATACGTAAGATAAATAAATTTTAACCTAATTACTGCAGCCAAATGCAAATAGGACACAGTGCAAGAAAAATCTAATAACTAATTGCCACCTAATTTCATTTAAGGCCCCTCACATACTCTAATCGAGTCGCCTGTCGTATGTTATTCCCAAAAATAATGGCTCTGATATAGTTTACCTGTTGAAATCTTGAGTGACAAAAATGGGGCATGTTTATTATACAAGACACAGGTAAATGATTAATATTCAGCTCTTTGTTAGAGTTCCTTTTGTAGTTCCTTCACCATCAAAACATTTTTTCATATTTGTACAAGGCAAAGTGCATGACATAATTTCTATTCTCCACACTTCATTGGTAGGCTATATTTAGCACTCACTTGTCCTTCATGAATAATAATGACCTGCTTGTGTGTTTTGTGCTCTTTGCTCATATGCACAGTGTAATGCATCAGTGGTAAAACATAATAACTGGTACACAAGAGATTGCCAATTAAAATGAGCAACTAATTAAAGTACCTGCTACAATATCTTTCCTTTTTAAAGAACAGTAATCATTATTTCAATTGATTAGTTCAGAGTTGCTAGCTGCTGGTTCTCCACTTGCATACAGCCTGGATATATTTTGTAGTTGTTGTGTATGAACTGCACTGTGACATTCACTAATTAAGACGCTTACATGTTCTTCTTTTTATAATGAGGAAAATAAAACACAAAAACCTGATTGTAAACCAATCAAAATATAAGTAAACAAAATTGCACATAATTTTTGTTGAAGCAAACTGTAAGGCATAAACTAATGTGGAACCTGTGAACATCAGGATCAGTAGAAAATGTGCAAAATGGTATCAAATATTTTAGTAAACAAAGTCATACTGTTTGCTAAAACAAACTGCAATGTATACTATGTGTCAAATTAATATGAAACTTTAGGTCAAGAGGAATTTGAAATGGGTCCTGTATCTGAAAAACAAAACAAATTTAGTAGTCAAAAAAACCCAATGAGATTTAAACTTATTTTATCTTATTACAAAAACTAAAAACAATCAGTCACTGTTCTAAAGATATTATCTTCATTTATTAAAGCCTCACTCTGTTGCAAATATGGTAAAAATTTAAAGTTGAATTTTGAACAAATCAAACAAAAACTTTTCAAATGCATAAAAGAGATTGCTCAATATAAGTATGATCTTCCCAAATTACAGGAAGTTTTTAAAGTTATTTGTAAAATTTGTCACCACTATTGTTTCTCTGGGTCAATTTCAACAGTGAATCGAATAACTGTATGGAGAATTGTTTAGATCAGTTAGAAGAGAGTTCAACTTTCAGATAGTTGGTTGCTGCTTCAGGTCTCACTGCTAACAAGCTGTTTTGTAAACCATTAAGTAAGGTACCCTGTCTCAGCTAAGCCTGTTATAATTATCAGGAATGTATTTGTAATATCTGAAAAATACAGATACCAAAAGGTAATCTTAAAATAATTTTTACAGCACAAAATATAGGTCAATGATCAAATTGTGATGCCAATGCAATGAGTACTACACTCCCAAATGTATGCATTAATTTTCATAAATGTGCATGCAATGGAGCCTAAAAAATGAAGCAAAATAAAAACAAAAATGCTGCTATCAAAACTGATGTCAGTGATGCTTTGATTCATATGCAGGCAAGAAACAGCATATAGATCCAGCACTGCACATAAAATACCAAGGGTAGGGGACACTGTGTCCTCTACCCACCAAATATGGGGGACACACAACATTTTAAGGGGTCAAACGAAGATAATAGTATAATGTGCTAGTAGTGCTGTATAACTGAGTTAATCTCGTTTGCTACAATTCTGCCCCCTTAACTTTGTGGTCTGTACCATACTATCATATTTTTCTTGCATATTTACATACTGCAATAAAAGGTTTATTATGTGCTCAAATAAATCAACAAAATATTAACACGTTTGATTATCTGGTTAGCCTGAAATGAGTTTCCATTCTGGATCATGCTTTCATTTAACTTTAGTGTACACCCATTATCCATCAGCATATATTAAAATAAATACCTCATCTTCACTAGCCAAGGTTCCGATATGATAACCCTATCTACACCCAGGTGGATCGAACAGATATTTTAGTGCTTTATCCTAGCAAAATCTTCTGGATTTCATGAGTTGCCTACCTTAGTATGTAATGCCAACTAATCAATAGCATGTAACAGCAGTGCCTTATACATCACACAAAAAATGGTGGAGGCAATTGACTTAAAAGGATATGTTGTAAGTTTAATGTCAAAAGTATGACTATGTACTAGAGGGATGTCATTACAGGTGTATTTGAGTGAAAGGACCCTCAGTGAAAAATTGCTTATCTATAAGTCCATTTAAGTTCTCCACTTGTCTCGATTAAGTAAGAACATAGTTCGGATTTGAACAACTTAAATTTGATTGGATGTGGGGACTTGCCACATCTGATGAGATTCACAGACCCAAAACACTGAAATACCTGCTCGATATGCCAATGTGTAGATAGGGTTATCATACTGGAACCTCGGCTAGCAAAGATTATAAATACCTATGATCTCTGAAATACTTTTTTCCACACTAACAAATTCTTAATTAAATGAACTTTGTATTTACATAAATTTTGTCTCTTATTCTTATTTCAGCCATAAAATAAATTAAAACTTGGTGACTTCAACCTTGAAAATATGTTATTCTATGAAACACTTTACACTGCAACTGGTCTGATTAGCACAAACCTTGAATGTTTTCATAGCCAGATACATTATTTTAAAGTAATCGTTATCATCATACAGTTTCATCACCCTCAAGACTTTGGCTACTGCTGGCATCAACAGAGACGTGGATGGACAACCACTAATTGGAAGTTTTAGGCTAATTTTTCCTAAATTTTTTCTGATGAATATAGTGCATAGGATGAGGTGCACATAATGTGAAAATATGGGGGACACTGAACAAAACTTGTGTGAAACATGTCAGCCATTGCTCAATGTGCAACACTGAGACAATTCAACTTACTGCTTTTCAAAGCTGCAAGAAGAGACAGAATACATGCATCTGCTACATTGCCATCATAGTCCAGACACAGGATGTCACAGTACAGCACCCAAACGAGCTTAAAATAATAAAAAAAGTTGTGAGAGAGAGGGGGACACAAAGAGACCTCTTATGAAATCAGAAATTATGTTTTTCTTTGTCATGTCATTTATGCCTATTGCTACATGGGGTTTTACACCTACAAAGTTAACATGTAAAAATCTCTAGTGAACCATTATTATTAGATCATTGCTGGCACTGAAGGTAGTACAAAAATATAAAATATATTGTCTCAATTCTTAATAAATATATTGCCCACAAGTAAGAAATACTTTCACCTTTGGAATCAAATTCTGATAATACAGATATCACATTGCCATTTTATTTATCACAAACCTATGATGAATACATGAGGGCTTTCTTTTGACAAAGGATAAATTTTCCTTTTTCAACTTGAAGCCAAGAAGATACAATATCAAAATTAAATGTCAACCATTTTTCAACTTCTATGACAAAGTGGTGTTCTAACATGTTTTATTTCCATGTCATGAAATTTTACAATCCATATGCACAATGAATTTTGTAATTTATGGATGTTCATTTGCATGATACAAGAATGTCCCCTGCATGATTCTACACAATGCCTGCAAAATGAGTAGCTTTCTCATAAACAATAAAACATGCAAAAATTATAACAAAGACATATTTTCATATTTATTCAAGTTTTTATTAGTTGCCCTTTTATTTTCTAAGTTTGGAGTTCACATTTCTTGATTTTACATAAATGACTGCACTGTGATCTCCAAGCAATGAAAAAAAGAAGATCAATGTTTTGTGGGTTTTTTTTCTAACAGTACATGTAATGAGTTATCTTTCTTTTACTCATCAGTTTACTACTCTGTAGTTTTCATCATGTTTTCAAGTATATCAATTGGACCATGTGATAACCATCTGTACTGAGATAAGATTTTTGGAGCCTTTCTAGTGGTTCCTGAGTGGGGGCTAAAAGGTCAAATAAACAAAAATCATAATAACAGTGACATTCATTGACCACACTTCACATGTTCATTCATATAAGAATTAATCTCGTGTAACCTCATGTTGACATGACAATGTTGTTTTTGGAGTAGCAATATAAGATATTCCAAATTATTATTGTGGCAGCCGTATTTGAGGTCAGATTAGCACCATTTTTATTTGCTACCAACCAGACATCCCAAAAAATCTTTCAGTTAAAAGCACATGCTGATGTGACAAGTAGTAATAACAAGATTCTCATAACAGCTGCAGTGACGGACATACTGAATGTACAAGCAGCAACATCTTCATTTAGTAACAGCTATTTATCTTAGGAAGTCTTCTGATGAAAAACCTATTGCATTATGACTTTCCATTCAAGAGGAATAGTGATAAAAAGATTTTCAAGATGGCTACCGTGGTGGCCATATAGGACACCCATTTTAGAAGAGTGGAAATAACAAGATTTTCAAGATGGCTGCTGTAGTGGCCATAATGGATGTACCATTTTCATCTTACATGTAGTTGACGAGAAATAGCAATAACAAAAACCTGTGTTAACAGACAGCTGGACAACAGACAAGATTGATGGATAAAAACCCATCCCATTTATCTTTAGATGGATTAGCCTTTATAAGTTTTCTAAAAAGTATCACTGAAAATTAGATCTAGTTAATGACATAGGAATGGTGCTAATGGTGGATATCACATGTAAAAAAAAGATTTATAATTTGCTGCTGGGGATTAGACATAATAGTTAGCTTGCCATCCTGTGGGATATAATCTTAACTTAAATTACCTTGGTAAGCAGTGAAATGGAACATAATTAACTAACAAGTATAGATAATTAATTGACCCTTATAAACATGTTATGGCTGAATGATTTAGGCAAAGCTGGGTTAGGAAACTGTAGTTGGCAGCTAGGCCTCCAAGATCAAAGCAGAGCACAACAAACATCAACATAATGGCCTGGTGAGAACTCAGCTTACTCTATGGAACAGACACAAAAGGAAACACAAGCCTCTAGGATAAATGTTAAGAAATTTTGCATTAATTTTTCAAAAATCTCATTTTACCTAGGTCTTTCTAATTCCTATTGTTTTGGGATTATTGCAATTTTTTCAGCACACAATAGCTTATATTTGGTAGCCATTTTAACTGGTAGTGAAAGAACCCAGGCTAATCCTGAAAGAACCACTGACCCATGGAAAGTGACTGGCAGTTTTCTCATGTACCCACATTGGCTTAGGCCAAAACTCTAATTAACCATGACAGAGGTGAGATGGCAGTGATCAAATAAGGTAAGCACTTTAGACCACTCTGCCATCCAGAGCCCCTTCAAATGACTCAGAAGAAACCAAATTTGTGACAAGAATGATTTCACATGACAAATGGCAAGACATTGGCAACACAGTATACCTTTCTTCATACATATGGCATAGGTATACAAATCTTGGCTTTGAAGGAACCACCAAAACAAGTATCACTAAATTTAATAAATCTGCTCTGAGAAAAAATAAATCTTAATCTTCAAATTAGCAGCATACCTTTCCAGTTTTTATACACAGATCTTCTTTCCTAACACAGCATGATCTGAAATGTTAGTGTATGAAACATTACAGGAATTTCTTAAAAAGATAAAATCAAATCAAGAAGTCAAGCCATAAAAAGATTTACATAAATGTATACAATGCATTATGCAAACCAGAGAACTTTCAATTTAACGGGAAACATAAAAAAACATACTTGCTGTGAATACTGTACAGTCACTTGTAAGTTGTGAGCTATTGCACACAACATAAATCTGAATCTGCCATCATATAATGTGCCAGCAGATCAGGTCTATGTTTTTGTTCTATTGATCATTCAAGGCAAACTGCAAAGACTCGAAAGAGCCAGTTAATTACGCAATGGCAGATCTGGGTCAATGCAGTTTGCAGCTGAATCTGATTCATAAATGAGTATAGACAATATATAAGTAGCTACAATCTTTATGACACTGACTATGTTCCCAATAGTTGTAAATTTTTGTGAGATAATCAATTTTGGGCTATATTTGTACAAAAACTGAGATGTAATTACCAAAGCAATTTTGATTACGTTGTTTTGGATATTACCAAAAATTCTTTTGTAGGAACTTAGCATAAAACCTTCAACTAACTGGCTATTAATTTCCCCAGATGATAAATAAATTTTATGAAATAATACATTTTGTCTATCGTTTTGTTCTTTTGAGCCTCTTGTAAAAAAGATGTATTTGGATTATTCACCCAACTCCCAACAATTTTTTTATAAAAGTTTCAGACTGTTTCTATGTGATGAAAGGAAGCACAGTGGTTTCTCACTATAAGGTACCTCTAAAAAAAGGCCCCTTTTAAAGGTAAGGTAGTGTCATTATTTCCATTAAATTATCTATTAGCAATACCAAGAATAATATACACAGTATAAGATAAATTCTTGTATGACACAGTAAACTTGTATGGCTTCCTTAAACAGTGTTACAGTGAAGAATCACTGTGCTATGAATAATGTACACTTGCATAAGATGACCAAAATATTAAATGAGTATTTCTGCAAAATATTTTGGATGCAAGAAATACATAAAAATGTCAGGGTTTGAATGTAATATCTTCATTCTCATAATATGCGAGTTAGCTGTAGAAAATGTTAAGAATTCAAAATAAATTTTCCAGTGAAACACAACAAATCATCGTTAAATCAATTTCAAGTATGTGAATTTAGCAAAATAAACATGCATAATTCTGGAACATGAAAGAAAATTTGATTTCTCATTGGTCCATGAGATAAACCATTTACCATCTGGCAATACATGTACATACTGATAACAAAATGGTCTAGGGCACAATCATTATGTTTCAAGGGAATGCAGGATATCTTTTTCACATTCAAAGAAATTAATTTTCCAATACTATCTTCATTTGTGGGAATCAGTTAATGTCTCCTCTGATGACTTGTATTTTTAGCTGGATAGCGATCACAGATATTTTTGTCACATATTATTGTAACCAGCACCTAAAAATGAATGGCTGTCCATAATATGTTCTTGTTGAATATGGCCAGACTCATTGTTTATAAAACTTCCATACTCTACAAAACAAACTTGGACTTTTGTGATCTTGATTAGTTTGTTGCTATAACATAATCAATATAATGCACTGTGTTGCATCTCCCCAGCCCCACAAAATGTTTCCCATAGAAATCTGACAGTACTAATGTTGAAAATGTATTAATTTAACTTTATGATGATCACATTGTTGTGATTAATATCTGTGGAAAAAGAAATTCCAATCTTTCTTGGTATCCAGAAAGAACTTCTCTGATTAGGGTTCTGATAACACAATATTTAAGATGGCTGCCATGATGGCCATACCTGATGTTAGAATTGAATCTTTTACTTTTTGGATCAGCAAGACATCATACAAAATCTTTCAGTGAAAACCCTATGCAGATATGATCTTACATTCAGGAGGAGTAGCAATTACTAGACTTTCAAGATGGCTGCTCTGTTGGTGTACTGGATGTCAGAGCACCATTTTCATTCAGGACCAAATAGATCATAGTATATATGTGTGTGCAAAGTTTCAAGGCAATTCTGCAAGTAGCTTAAGAGGTGCAGCAATAACAAACTTGTGCTAACATATGGATAGATGACAGATGATTGACAGCAGAACATCCCATAAGCCCCTCTTGTCTCTGACCAGTACAACTACAGAACTATACAGCTTAATAGTAATTCAAAATAATAACAAATGTTGCATTTGAATATGACAAAAACTTATTGAAGTTCATTATGGCTTACAGTACAAATAAAAGTAACTGTAAAACTAATCTGCTAGTATATATAGGATTTTGCAACATAATATTTTCTCTACTCCTGAAAGAAATGAACAAGTAGTAATGTAAGTTAAATTCAAGCCCAGGATGTTATGAAAATCCCCTTGAATCCATAACAAAACTGACTAGTGACTCAGCTACTTCAGTGACTCCTACACACGCATACAATATTTAATTTTGACATGCATACTATGGCCCAATTTTCAACTTATTTCAAAATGAACAATTTCTAGATTTTATTGATTTGTCCTTCATCTTAAACCAGAATATAAAACTGGTCATGTAAAATCAAATATTTAAAACAAGGTTTTGTTTGCAAATCTAACTATTACATTTTTTAAAATTATGGAAAACTGTATTTGTACTAAAGTTGAGACATTGTATAAGAGTTCTGAGAATATCACTGCAGAACTGGGTTGCATTTTTAATGTCTTCTCTCTGATACTATTGCTAAAAAAATGGTTGTACTCACCGATTGAGAACCTCATTCACAAAGTGGCTCAGTACCTGTGCCTGTTCTCCAGGTGGTCCAGGGCGAAACATCAGAGAGCATAGGGGAGATAACTCCACATTTGGTACTGTTAACAACAACAAATTAAAGTCAATAACAATATTTAGGATCATAAATAGTTTGACTAGTTTAAAATATGGTACAGATTTCCTAAAACACACAAAAACAACACACATGAATTTAAAACTGAAATAATAAAGATTTACATTTGTTTCCCTAATATTCCACATGACAAACCTCTTGTCCTTTCAACAATAATTATGAAAACCTAGGGGAGGGAAACACATGTATCATAAATGACATTGCGTTGTTCATTAAACAATCCATTATAGGAATAATTGACTTTATAATACAAGTAATGAAAAATATAAAACTCACCTAGGTAGCCATTACTAGGTTCCTCAGTCTTTGGTGTTGCAAATTCCTGCAAACAGAATTATGACTAATGCTACATCTGTGCCTTCTATTGATAGAACTTAGCTACAACGACATAACAACATGAATGCTACTTATCCATGCCATGTTAAAATGGTCCTGGCTGAAAAGTCATAAAGTGATAAAAACAATTTGTTGACAATGCATCTACAAAACTATGGACTGAGAAATTTTTTTTGATAATACTCATCAAATAAAGTAGAAATTGTTAAAAAGTACAAAAATGAAGGATTTGTCAAAAACTCAACAAAAGTCTTTAAAACAATAATATCCAGATATTAAATGTGTTTTTGGTGCACATTTTTATCATTGCATTACTTTTGTTGATGGATATTTTGACAATATTCATTGCCCAAGTTTAGAAATCAATTAGAAAACATTTGAAAAAAACCTTTTTTGCAAATTACAAGTCTATGCTATTTCTGAAATATTTTCTGTTAATTTTTGTTAATCTCTGGCAAATGATCCCTTACTTTCAAATGAACTGTTGGTACAGAAAGTCGCTACTTTCACAACAAATAGTTTTAAAGAATTCATGTTTAAAACAGTTTAAAGTTTATGGGTTATTAGTCCAACATTGAAAAAAGAATATCCAAAAGGATACCTGATTACATTTCCATGAGAAAAAACCATGTCAAAAATACTTTTTGATTATAATTCATTATGAAATAGTTTAAAGCATAATGATATAGATGTCAATCCCAATTACAAGCATGTACAAAACAGTATTACTGTACTCATATGTCCATACTCATATAAACCAGCAATACACAGTATTATTAACATATTCATACTTGTATAAACTTGCACTACACTATAACATTATTACTCATATTGTCATACTTATACAAACCTACACTAAGCAGTATCAGTCATTTACTCATATAAACCTGCACTAAACAGTATTCATCATTGACTCATATAAACCTGTATCAAACAGTATTAATCATTGACTAATATCAACCTGTATCAAACAGTATTAATCATTGACTAATATCAACCTGTATTAAACAGTATTACTTGAATACTCGTATATGTACAAAAATAAACTGCACTACAGTAGTCACTATTATTCTGTAAACACATACAAGCACACAGATTTATGCATACTTGTGAATAGAAATTAGAGAAAATAATCATTTTACTTACTGCTTTGATTCCACACATAACAGCTGTATTACCCAGTTTCACTAAGGCTGATCCTTCAGCTGTACTGATGCAACCTTGAAAATTCAAACAAAGTATTACTGTATATATGGCAGTACAATTATAACAAAAAGTATTTGCTAGCATTATCAATCTCAGTATTTCAAGATGCAACAAATTTAACACTTTTTTCACTATCACTTCAAACTGTCTTTGTAATTTACTAAATGTAAAAAGTAAGCAAATATTGGTACAAGCATTTGGAGAAAAAAAATAACACTGGGAATCTTTTATTCACATTTAATCATTTTAGTTATCAAACTGGTCAACTCTTCAACACACAAAGCAAAAGAATCATAATTAGTTATCACATTAGTCATCTGGTATGGCAAACACCAGACTCATTTATGAGGTGATGAGTTGTGTTGAAAAAATAAAATATTTGGATTGCTTCTTCATCTTCAAATGGCTTTTGATTCTACAAGATGACATTTTAAAGGTTCTTGAATTTCATAAATTTTATCTGAGGTGACAATTTTAAAGAAGTAAAATATTGCATTTAATCAATGGGTATTGATTCCCATGGTTTAACACTGACTGGTTGCACATTGTGGACTCAATTTTCCCCATGTATTGTCATATCCTTGTGGAGATACTAGTGATTATGACAGGAAAAATAGTTTGGGAAAATAAAAATAGTAGGCTAAAATTAGTTGGGAGGAGAAATACTTTGAAGTTTTGTTGATAATTTTATTAGCTACCAAGTTTGAATGATAAAAATTTTAAATAAAGTAAAAAAACTTTCAAATTCCGATAGTTCTTACTCCATATGGTAAAATAATCTTAAAAACTAAGTCATAGTCAAACTTAAATGAGCTGCTTTTATGTTTGTTATCAACAAATTAAACAAGTTGTTCAAATATTTTCTTTGAAATTACTGATAAAATAAAAAAAAGGCTGATTTGTGCAAAAGATAATGAACAGGTAGGGAGATGAAAATGACTGATGTCAAAGCTGGTTTGGAATCTCATAAAATAATGTGAGTACAAGTCTAAAGAAGTGTAACATAAAACGGACCCAATTACTTTTATTTATCTTGTTTAGGAAGTGTGACGGGTCCTATCAAGAATGTCATAAAAAATTAAGGAATTTTTTTATAACAAACACTTTCATTTTTTATGAATATCTTTTTACTAAAATGTTCTACAAAATTATGATCAGATTCTGTGCATCATATTAAAATTTTGTGCATGACCCACTTTGGTCTAATCAAGTTGTAATGATTGAGTAATCATCTATATTTCAGAAAATTTCTGTTAAGGTTTGGGTCTTACTTTATAGATATTCACATAAATGAAGACAGTTTATTTATTATACTTGATTGTTTGAATCATACTTATGTTACTAACGTAACTTTTTGGGGCACAGAGAGGCCTGAGTCGTCTAAAGCGCTCTCCGTTACGGATCACTACCATCTCACA
>QKMX01131399.1:0-13190 GCA_003401595.1 Venustaconcha ellipsiformis
ATATATTACACACACACATACATACATACACTATTCATAAAAATTATTTTAAAAATGTAAGCAATTTTTAAGAAATTAAAATAAAAAAATTCACGAAATTGATTTGTAAATTTAACTGAGCTGTTTTAGCCTAGTCCACAAAGTGCTTAGTACATTATACTAATTATTATAATACATACGATGTTAAACAAATTTGTAACCTACTTTAGTGCAATAGGAAACAATTTTTTTTGTCATATAACATTTTTAAAGCTAGTGAATTGTATAAAAAGACACGCGCGTTGTCATTCCACAGCAGATATCAGCATCAGAGATGCTCAATAAAAATTAGCCATGTGCATCTCTTTGGCTGGCCAAGAATGGGCATGAGTGAGATCTAAAAACTAATCATAGACCTGTTGCAAGAAATGGTGTAAATTTTTTATTTGACAGCATAAAAATGAAACAGCTTTGAGCAAACCATTGTTTAGTGGCGTGTACCTGTAGAATTTCTTCAATACTCTGGACCGTTTTCCCATGCTACCGCTTGACAAGGCCATGATTGTACTCACTTCCTATGCAAATTCAGCGAGCTGAATGGAATATTGCCATCTCATTAGTCAACCAAAAATGATACATTGCACCTAGTGATAATCAGATTTTCAGTTAATCAATAAGGGGGTAGTATTCCATTCATTTCATTGCATGTGCATATTAAGATGATGCAATCATGGCTATGTTGGGTGTTAAATGTGAAAAAATGGCCTGGTATTCATTAGAGGTATGGTATAAGCATCACTTTCTATCGGCATACAAAGTCAAATTGCATGAGCTTAACATCGATATCATATTTATTTACGTGAAAGGTCATGCAGGAGGGGAAAGAATTGTCCTTCCTTGTTTTTTGTATAGTAGATGTGTGTCTGAGAGGTAAATTATAAGAAACAATATAAGTCCCTGTGCTCCAACTCAGGAAGTTAAAGTGTTGCACATTCTGGTGGCTCTTTGTTACACATTTCAGTTTTTCTCAATTTATTCAAATTAGAAAATGTAAAGAGAACTGTTTTCCTAAGCTGGAATAATATTCAATAGATTTTGCCTTCATGGATTTCACAATAGTTTGGACAGTTAACAACCATGCTACTATAATTTTGTTACTGCTGCATTATGGACCAAATTTGAACAGCGTAAACAAGGATCTACCTCTTTGATTTTCATTCTGTATTTAGTTTCCAATGACTTGCACAGACATGGATCTCCAGGTACATTATGTAATGGTAAATCTGGTGTATGCAGTTTGCACAAATAAATCAAACCTTAGACAAAAGGGGAATACCTTCCATAACAACAGTGTTTGTTACACAATGCATGATAATAAATGCAAAGCCAGCTATCTGCATCTGCACATGTGGTGAGCATCTTATGGGGCACCTGCTGTTGATTTTCCTTTATTACAGTTTTGTTGTATTCCCTGTTGGAGGATATTTATGGTTTTATTATCCAGAGTTATCTCATTTTCAAGGTCATGTTTTGTTCTCATTTCAACAGGTTGTCTTCATGAGCAAGGCAACTTTACCATCTGCTGTTTGTCATCAAAGATGGGCATGCTTATAATGTATGCATCCTTGGAGACTGTAATACAAGTAGTTTGACATTTATTGTTATTGGATTAATGGAGATGAATATATCAGGTCCAGCATTCTTGAATCCATATTTGCTTGAAATTTTCAGATACTTAGATATAAAATCTGTTGAAATGTCTGATTTTTGTCTTTTTTAAAATTGAAAATATTAGCATTTCTATTTTAAAAAAATATGAGAGCATGAATATATGGTGATACTTATGTACAAAACTATGCACATGTGCATACACATACTTATATATACATCTAGATATGTATTGGCATACCTAACTACATTTACATGTGAGAAAATGTGTCTGAGAGAGAAAGGGCTATTTTCTCTAAGTCAACATTTTCATTCAGTGATCACATTAGAAACTATGTCACTAATAATAGTTCACAACTACTCTACTTCTGTAGTTATTAGTCTATTATAAATGTCTTCACATGACTATATTTAGTAAATTTTATAGTTTTGGCTCTCCTAGGTCAAACTTATTATCTTGAAATTTAAAACGATCTATCAATTCAAAGTTGAATTTTCTTGCAGACTTGGTTTTTTGTTGAAAAAATTTTGATCTGAATATAACAGATTTTGCTAGTAATAATACTGGATTCAGAAAATTGGACTGGCTAGATTTATTAAAACTCCAAATAAAATAAGATTTTCAGAAATCTCAAAATCTGCTCCGAACTCAGTTCTACAAAGATGTAATACCAGACCCCAACAATGTTTCACATCACAACACAGCTGCAAAATAAATGCTTCATTGCTTCTTCCTCACTATCACAGCTAAAGAACCAAATTTTGAATAAGAAACTATTTGTAGTTAGTATGTTGTGGTTAATTCTAAACTGGAGACACCAAAATTTTGTACCCAAAGTAGTTTTTTGTACAGAATTGAATATTTCACCAGTCTTTGTCTTTTGGCAATTTGAATTTAATAAAGATAAAGGTTTCTGAAGTTTTGCATCACTGACAAAATGACTTTATGAAACTGCTATATTTCTCTCCGCATCCTTGTCATTCCTGAGTAAAATGTCAGTATTCGTCACGAAAATAAGGGTGCAGATTTTTTTCTCATTTTGCAAATTTAATATTTTTTTTTAAAAAAAACCTGATTGCATATATAATACTGTAATGTTGTGTAATTTGGGATGAAAAGTCATAAAACTGACAAAACCCTTCAGATGATAAATATAAACCTTGCTCATCAAAGAAATAACTTTGCTCATCAAAGAAATAACTTTGCTCATCAAAGAAATGGTATGTAAATTTTACCCCATTTGATAGCCACAAACATTGAGCTGTTGTTAATTATTATAATTTTATTTTTCCATACACCTTTATCTAAAATTTTGAAATTTGAAGATAGTTCCTGTCTTTTTTGTAATGTCAAATTCTGCCCATGCTGAAAATACATCTTTCCGAAATGAATTTGTTACATTTTTGGATAATTGCAATACATGTATGTCTGTCTGTCTACTAATTTTGTATTTCTTCCTTTATTCACATAAAAGATTGAATCACAGAATGTTTGAGGAATTTTGGACTGGCCTGTGAATGGCAAGAGTAAGGTACCTGTGGCAACAATATTAAGTTGCTGTTATTGCAAAGTGGCAACAAACATTAGCAATATTAAGTTACTTTTTTATACAGTGGAAACAGAGACAAAAACAATATTAAGTTTCTGTTATTGCACAGTTGCAACAGTGACGTTAGTAATATTAAGTTGCTGTTATTGCACAGTGGCAACAGTGACATTAGCAATATTAAGTTGCTGTTATTGCACAGTGGTAACAGTGACAGTAGCAATATTAAGTTGCTGTTATTGCACAGTGGCAACATTGATAAGCAGTATTAAGTTGATATGTGACACAGTGACAACAGGCAGAGCAATTTCAAGTTGGTGTGTTTAAGTTCACTGGTACCGATTGCTCACTCATCTTAGTTCAGTCCGTGTGAGTAAGAGTATCGGCTTGCCATGCATTGGAGCTTCTCCTGGAATTATTCCTCCACGAAATTATACTGCCTGCTATTTATAACCTATCGTGTGCTGAAAATTGCCATTAAATTGGATGAAACCAAACTAAACAATGATATAATGGTACCATCACAAAAACATGAAAATTTTATCAACAATTTTTTCTTCAAAACCAGTCAGTAAATTTTGATCAAATGTTACAGAATGCATGCAACCATGAAGCTTTTCAGATTTATACAGATGATACTGATCCCACAAAAATATCAACTATTGGTAACAAACAAACAAAAGAGAAAAATTCTTGAAAATTTCCAAGAAACTCCTCCACAGAATTTGACTTAATTTTAAAAGAAAGGGTTCTGGTATTGAGGCCTTTTAAAAATGTATACAGCAGATGCCAGTTTGTGTCAGATATGGCAAGCATTACTAATGATAGAAAATCAGAAACTAAACAGAATTAGACCAAGTTTGACAGAACACATCCTGGCAGGAAAGGCTTTTACAAATAATGTCAATCAGTCATCCAATATGTATACCATTACTAAAATTAGAAAAACTTTTCTTAACTTCTTAAAAAATTACATCCTAGTGATGTATCTGTGATCCCAAGGATACTGTCTCTCTCTCTCTCCCATAATTTTTGGGTGACACACAATGTTTGAAAGGGACAAAGGATAATTGTAATAGAAGTGCTAAAATAGGCAAGAATGCTATTTACTTAAACAGTTATTCAATTAAATTTGTCGTATTTTCCTTGTACACTTAAATTATTTAAATGTTTTATCATATGTTCATAAAAACATTAACATGTTTTGAATATCCGATGACGGGTTAACCTGTAATGAACTGCATCATGAAATTTTGATTCCAGATCTAGCTCTGAACTGACTTTGGTGTTCAATTATTATCTACTGGCAATTATTATATTAAATACCCATGAACTTTTTTTTATTGCTTTTCATATTTTAAATATGAAGTCTCTCTTTTATTATGGATTCGGACTTGGAGTAAATTCAATCTTCCTTGCCTTAGGTGTGATATTAGTCTTAAAAATGACATTTGCAGCGATCAAAGACTTCACATTGCAACTTTGCCATCTACCACCGACCTTGAATGTTTTCATTGCCAGATACATTGATTTAAAATAGGTATTAAATGCTACCTTAATGTTTTTATCACCTTTAGTGAAATTAGCCAATATAGACATGGATGAACATCCAGCAAAAAAAAAAATGTAGGCATATTTTTCAATACTTTTTCCTGACCAGTTAAGATTATATAAAGTTTTCGTAAGGTAATAAGAAACATACAGATTCTGGGATCTAAAGGTCAAAGGTCAAAGCCATTGTAAATATAATAAGAAAATAATAGTTCCTGCACATAGTTTAGTGTGCTAAGTGCTTGCTATTAAACAAGGGAAAGGCAAATAATGTGCTGTTTATGATACTTGTTTAAGAAAAGAACATAAAATATTTGTAACATTTATTGACCAGAACGTGCAACTGATTGAATGATGTTCAGTAAAACATGATCTCTTATGACAGGTGGTTGCTCAAAAGAGACTGATACACTATGTAACAGATCAATCTGTGCATTAAGAATCTGGTCTTTCAAGAGAATTTCTTTTACAACAGTAGTCTACTATTAGCTGTAGTTTTACTAAATCTGATTATTGTGGTAGCTTGAGAGAGAGGTGACTGGAATTGTAAATAGTCATAATAGGTAACACATTTTTGGAATCCTGCTTTTGATAATTCTTGTAATTTATATAATATTAATTTTTCATATAACTTTTTCAAAGATTGTTTTTTATCTGCTCTGTTTTCACAATTTCTAAGTATACCCACATTGATATGATAATGGTGCATTTCTTAATATAATTTCATGTACTTGAATGAAAGTAAATCTGATCACATTTGTGTCACCTCAGTCTAGGGTAGCCACAGATGAAACTAGAGTAACTGGATGCTCATGCAAAAATGCTCAGGTCAGTATGGGGACAGATCAGCTAAAACCCAGTGGAATGGCCACCCTCCTTTCTGTTAATAGCATGTCCCTTCTGTTGACAGTACTATTAAGGAGGATTGTGACCTCAAATCTGATTGGTTTATGGGCAGAAACCACCTTACTGGTTTCCAGTATTGTTATAAATCATTTCTGGACATCTGCTTACCAGTCTGAACTGTGAATTTTATCTTGTTCCAGTCTCTTATTTCCAGTGTTTTAACTGGGAGGTTGGTGTGTATGCTACTGATTACAGAAAGATCTGTGAGATCTTAGTATTGATAAAGTAGCTTCTCAGGAGGAAATATTTGCTTTCAGAAACAAAATCCTCTCAGAAAAATTGCCTTCAAAAAATTAATGTTGCTGTAAATTTCTATTCAGTGTAAGTATATGCAAGCAATGCTAAACCATTGTAATGCATATAGGCAAACTGTACTTTCCACACAGAAAGTACCCATTACAAACATTAACAAACTTGGTGACAAGTGAAACTGATTTGTCATCCAACAACTCATGTCAAACGTTTTTATTTTTTGCTCTCCAGGTCATAGTTAGTTAGCTCCACTGGTCATAAGGCATTATTGTTATTATTATAGACTCTTGTAATTTATGCTAAATTGACATGATGCAAAAGCCAGGAGATATTTTACATTGGGTTATGTTATTACAACACTACAGATGCCTGGTTTGTGAAATGGCCAAGTGTTATGTAAACTGGGTGAGTGACATCAGGCTCACTTGGTCCACTTGTTTTTAATCTCAGGGTCAAATGCAGTGTTGTCACAGAATTAAACCTAGCTGGGATTTGGATTGAGCAAAGACACCTAAAAGCCATTTTGTGAATGAGATGTTTATAATGTTATTGAGCAACAAATGATATTCATACATATAAACTCTAACAATGGATTTAACAGAATGATGACTCCTGAGTTCAATACTTGATATAATAAAATTATATCATTCTAATATGGAGAACATGCAGCTGCAATGTGAATCAACTTATGGAATTTGTAAATAAATATGATTGTTATATGAATCTATCACCATGGATTAGCAATGTTTACAGTTTGTACACAGATGTTAATAAAGTATGATTTTATCACCAGGTGTGATTAATGCATAGAATTTGTACAAAAACATGAACACAGTTTGGTTCGAACACCAAGGGTAATCATTGTACAGAATTTATTTTAAAAAAATATAATGTTTGCTTTATCAGCTGGTAGGGTGAATGTATAATTTGTTTTCACTCTATAGGGATATTGAATTATATTTTCACTCAATTAGTGATTCTGAATAATATTGATTCAATACTGGAAAAAAATATGTATTTTGTGGCATTCATTTGACAATCATAGCATATTTCCAGTTTCATAGCTCTCATCAAACAGTTAAGGAGATACATACATGGCCTTGCCTCTTCCAGTCTGCCAAAGGATCCCTCAATAGCCACCTATTCACTGCAGATCAGTTGGTCCCAAAGCTTTGATCCTTTGGTCCTTTAAATCATTTCATCGGAACCAGATTTTTATTAACTTAATCATGTTTGTACATGAGTTTATATCTGACAATAATAATTTCACTAGATTATAACTTGAATATTACTAATTCTTTAATGCATGCAATGATTGAATTCAGTTTGTCAGTTAGATATAAAAATGGCAAACTTGAAGCAGACTATTCTATCCAATAATATGATGCTATGTGACATAGGTCTAACTATATGCAAAATTTTGAATAATTCTGAAACATTCAATATATAAAACAATTCTGTCATACAAAACAGATAACAGGAAAGAATGTAGTTTTATATTTCACATAACCAATGCAGATGAAGATCTTTAAAGTGTACAGTTTCCTGACAAACCTTTTTGTATTATAATTTTACAGAGATAATATTGTGCTACAAGTACCCTGGTTGTAGTCTAATCTATGATAAGAAAATTCTTGGCAATTGGGTTTTCTTCCTGAAGACACTTTGCAAATGCAGCAATGGGTAAACGGAACTCAGTGTCACAAATAACTAAGACTAAAAATAAACGATCCTCAGGAAATCTTGAAATCGGCAACAAAACCAAGTGCATTTTCATTCATATAAAATGCTTTGATATTAAGTGCACAATTCCATGACAACTGTACAAATTCCCTCATCCAAAATGATAACTACGATACTGTCTTATGTATACCTAACCACGAACAGCATAGACCCAAATTAGCCAAGGATGACATACAATTAAACACGAGCCTTTTGACCTTCGGATTTTGGACTCTCGAGTTTAGTTGTAAATCCATGACCTTGCATTATTTATATGATGTCACTAAGACCTTTAGTTTCAGATTCAGTCAAATAGTTCATATATGATGCACTTTCAAGTAACTCCACAGCCACATTCTTTAACAATTTCTTGAAACTTCTGTAGCAGAAAGGTGCAGTTTGGTGGAGTTTATTGACCTTTGTAAAAATTTCAAGGCTGCATAGGATATACACTTTATATATAGACTTTTACATTATGCATTATTTAGCTGTCCAGCATTTTTTTAAAAAAGGCAAAATCCTGACATTTTTTATGTGGAAATTATCAAATACGGTTGGAAGACATAGCTGCGAAGATTTTCGGCAGTGCTTTTGATTTTATTGATCCTGTTATTTCAGAATCTTTCAGATCTGAGAAATCTGGAATCCTTTAAAATTTTCAACATCATGGCCAGTAACAGTATGATTTTATCACCAGGTGTGATTAATGTATAGAATTTGTACAAAAACATGAACAAAGTTTGGTTCTAACACCAAGGGTAATCATTGTACAGAATTTATTCCAAAAATATCAATAATGTTTGCTTCATCAGCTGGTAGGGTGAATGTGTAATTTGTTTTCACTCTATAGCGATATTCAATTATATTTTCACTCATATAGTCATTCTGAAAAATATTGATTCAAAACTGTGATGGCTTATCCTCAGCTAAACCCAGATTTTTCATGACATAATTTTTGGATAGATCAGAGTCAACACTTTTCCTCTACTTAGAGTCATGGTGAACAACGGAGACCTTGTTCTACCAGTGTTTTATGCTACTGCAGATCTGAGTCAGAGCTTTTTGCAGTTGGTAATGTCTTAAAGATGGTTAAAAACGGTAATTTGAAATTATTAAATATTGGTTCATACTTAGTCAACCACTAATGGTCATCTTTTTATCTCAGATATCTGAAAACTCAGAAGTTGCTGTGACCTTTTTCCATCCTCGACAGACATAATAATGAGGAGCAGACAGCTGATATCTTTTTCTTACATAATGATTATAAAATACTACTATTGTCCCATTACCACTTCACTTTGTGGGTTGAATCAGTCTTATAAACGTTTTCTTTGGGCATGAGTATTTGGAGAGAGAAATGAACCACCAAAATGTGTACATGTCAGGGTGTCAGTATACAAAAGGAAGCTAACTCCTTAGCATGTACATTCATCTGATACCGATTTTTATGATGTTGATGTGCACCGTGACATTCATCCAAATTTTTCTAAGTGCACAGTACATGTATTGCATTAGGTAGGTAGTTCATTTGTTTTATGTCGGTAAATTAGATGAATACACACCATTTTCCATATGCAAGCACATTTGGATGAAAGTCTTGTTTGCTGTTAATTAAATGGACATTGACTTTATGAAACCTACTCCCAACCATCAAGTACAATCATTGCAGTCATTATCTGTATGGAACATTGATTTGACATGCAACATCTATATACCCAGATTATGTATGGATATCAAGGCCAAATAAAAAAAGTAGGTATGGTTCTGATTGCCCAACCAACCCTATGTTTTTTTTGTTTTATTTCTGCCAAACCTACATTTATTTTGAAGAAATAAGAAAATATTGGGGAAAAAAATGGGGAGAAAAAAATTAACAAAGGTATGAAGTAGCTATGATCAGAGTTCAGTTTAAGTTGTGAACGATGATTATTTTCAAGTTTATCTTTCATTTAATCCATCGGGACCAACCTTTTTCCTCCAACCCCACCCCCACCAAAAACAAAAGTTTGTACTGACATATACACACCCTAATTTTGTTTTCAATGTAACTGGAAGCACAATTATTATTTTATTTGGCCTGACAGTGTTTTAGCAGCAGGAAAATGTATTGTATGCAGCCTAGAAAATCACCTGATTAAAACTCATTTATGCTGATTCAGCTCTTTGATAAACCCAGGTGGGCCTGCATTGTTAGATGGTGGTAGAGCATCCCTTTTTATTGATTGGTGTTTTCCATACAGGTATTTTGGGGTTCTTTGTATTTCCTGAAGATACAAAGTACTTCATTACTGGTGATGAAAAAAGATGTAACATGAAAGCAGATTGTCGTACTAGGCATGATAAAAATTGCTCCAAAATGTATTTCAACTGATGTCTTGAACATTATTGTTCAGTCTTCTACACCTTAATGTATGGCAAAGTTATGGAATAACGACAGAAAGTAAATGATAAAAATTAGTGATGATATTATATCCCCTTTCTGAATTCTGTGCATGCGTAGTGGGGAGGAATGGGCGAAAACATAGAAAACAGCCGTCTTAAAGAAAAATGTGTGCTCTAAAAGGAAATTGACAATAATTCGTTTTAAATAGATTTGTACTGTTTTCTCCATGGACATCTATTTCTCAGTCAAATATGAATTTTACGGAGTATGTGAAGATACATCGGACACTATTTCAACTTCTAAGATTTTCATGATTAATGTTAGTGCTATAATTATGAGAGACACTATTCTTTTACTGTTGGATTCAAAATCTAGAAAAATTTTGAAATTTGTGTTCAGTGTAAAAAAATCTAGCAATCAACTTCAAAGAAGCTTGACTTACATAGATGTCTCCTCAATTTAAATATAGAGAAAGCAAGTAGTTTTTTTTAGATGCATTTAAATTTTTCAATGATAATAAATGACTATATACTGCTGTCATATATTGAATGAAATTGTTTTAATGCAAAATAATATATTCTCCAAAAAAAACAGTTTTGACCTGCAAGAGTTAAAGGAAGTCAATTGTAGTGTAATGGAATGGAGTGGGGCGTCGTTCATAATGTTATATAGCAAACGTTTATGCTATAATGTTAACACTAACCCCACCCCAATCCCACCTCACTCCTGCCTTAATATTGTTGTCTAGTATATTAAAATGTGATTATGATTGCTTTGACAAAATGCACCATTTTTTATTAGTCATAGCTCAGTTGCATGTATGGTCATGCAGTTTCATGTGTGCATTCAGAATTTTCACTGACCTTGACAGTCATGAAAAAGTAAACTGTGATTGTAATAACATTATTGATTTTTGTTTGTTTAACTCTCTGTGCCAAGGTTTTGGATTATTTACCATACAAGTGAAACAAGCAAGACTTCATTCAACAAAATTTCCTATTGGTTCATTCTTAGTGCTGACCTTCAAATGTATGTGAATGTAAAGAAAAATGTTTTGATTGGCTTGAGGTTAGGTTTCAGGCAGTATTTTTCTAGCTTCCTCTTCAGCACAAATTCCATTCATGTCCTTCTTTTAAGAAGACTGATTATCAGAAAAAAACATTTTTATATAAAAATTACACCTGATTTTGTGAAAATTGGGGATGGATCAGTAGACAATCATTGGAGAATCCTTGTGTTACAATGTTTGTAAAAGGTAGGATACAGTGTTTATCCTATTGCATAGAATTAACAATTCACAGGAACTGCAAACAGCTGTGACCTATCACAGCAGTGATGTTATCTTCAGCAGATCAGGGTCTAAAATTATTGCTGTACTTCTGTTTTTAAGCAAAGACATTATACCCTAAAATGGGTCTCAAATTGAAATCACCATGAGGGCCACATAAGGATTAGTACATTGGCCTGGGGCCACACCACTGAAACCTTTTCATACAGTGAAAGTGGCTCATAGAAAAGGTAGCTGGTTGAAATGTTGAAAATAAGAAGTAAACATTGTAATTGAATTTTTGTCAAAACTGGCTGGATGAGAAATACTCTTATTTTTCGTAAGAGAGATATAAAGAAATGTATTTTTACAAATATGTGATTTTTCTTATTTTACCTAACAATGTAAGTTAATATATGTATTTCTTATGGTAGCATCTGTCTCTTTTTTTCACAGCAAACTATGAGATTGCACTGCATTAATGTGCAACTGTATTAGAAGCATCTGCTTTCTAGCTGCACATTTTTGTGGTCCAGAAGATACCTTGCCTTACTTGTAAGATCTGATGATTAGAATATTCAGTTGAAGCTGTGGCCTGAACTTTGTCTTTTGATGTTGCAAATTCCTATGGAAGAATCTTATGAGAAAGTACCGTATATGCATGCAAACTGTAAATAGTAGATCAGACAGCATAGACCCTATTCTGCCAGCACATGATGTAACAACAGTTAAATATTTTTGTGGTTTGCAGTTGCACAGTTGAACTTGTACATGGGTGTATACAATAGCCTTTGTATGCTAGAGGTCACTGTGTTATATGTCAGTATACTCTGCTGACATGTGGTTTATTGACCAGAGGTGGTTACTTGCTACATGTATCAACAGCTATTTGATCAGCAAGCATTTGTAGAAAATATTTGCATCTGGTAGAGGGCATTGTAAGATAGGGCAATGAACTTAAAACTCAGTTTACAGTAGTTTAGGGAGTCATTCTAATAAATTTATGTAAAAGAAGTAGAGGTGGCCCTATTGTCAGATAAAACTACTGTATATTCAGTAAATACTTGTCAAAATTGTGTAAAACAATGGGGTCTTATTATCAGGTATGGTGTTATCATTAGGCAAATATGGTAACAAATTCCTACTCATTTACATACCATATATCATATACAAGTCAAATCCAACTGCAAACTGCATAGACCCAAATCTGTGTCACTGTCTCGATATATTTGGTATGTTAGGAGTAATCAGTAGAACAAAAAACAGACTTGATCTGACAGCACACTGTGAAATGGCACATCAGGTCTGTGCTGTTTTCATTTGGATGCAGCTTATGTATGATATTTGCTGCTTGGCATGAAACATTTATTGCCACCCTTTCTTGCAGGACCTTTACAAAGATTAAGATGGAGTGTATACAGGGCACTTTGATCTAGTGTTTGGATATGTATGCCAAACACAAAAAGGATCCCACACATTTCAGAATCAGATTGTAACCTAGCTAAAATTATCAGCCTTGAATATGGAACTCTTAGTTTTAGTAATATCCTTGTCTTTTGTTTTGTTGTCCTACTGCAAGTTTGGCACATTTAATTTAGGGACCAACCAATAACTTTTTTGGTGGTGGGTGGGCCAGTGATTTTCTTGAAAGGATAAAACTTGTTTCTGTTTTTACAAATCACCCTACCCACCGCTCCACTAAAAATGGTATGGTCAGTCCATTGCTTCTCTTACATAGGAACTAGTCTTGCCCAATAGAGATGACCGCTTCAGTGACCTAAGTGGTTAGAGCATCTGCCTCGGATGCATGAGGTCACAGGTTTTACCTTGGCCATGTCATACCTAGGACATACAAATGGTACTAACGGTTGCCTGGTTGCCTCGCTTGGTGCTCAGCATTAAGAGGTTAGTGTTA
>QKMX01131415.1:0-12601 GCA_003401595.1 Venustaconcha ellipsiformis
ATATATATATATATATATAATCACTTAAAACCCTACAAGCTACCAGTATTTTGAATACAATTTTTTCACACCAGCTCATGCTTGTGACATTTAAATAATGAAAAAATATCATATTCAAGTGATTTAAATTTATCATATTTACTAAGATTAGTTTCATTCTGTCACTGTCGTTATGCTAAAATATGTCCAAATATTCATTTTACCTCCAGGAGCATTAAAGTGCATGTATTCAGTATTAAATAAAAGTCAATTCTTGGTAAATTTTGCTAGAAGTGTCAAGTGTCCAAAGGCACGATATATCATTATCTAGCTAATTATTTAGGTTTCGCATCCTATTATGATTTATGTGCATGTTGTTACCTTATACAAACAAATCATTCCTACAACACCGACACTTCTTTCTGTGTTTTATGGAATACATTTATGATATTTTACAGTTTATATAATAATCTGAGTCTTTTCACAAATGTGTGCATGTGTGTATGTGTGAAATTATTTACCCAATGTCCATCTTTCATTATGACTGACCATATGTTAGATTCTGTTTCAGTCAGTTTCTTCTTTTTCATGCATCTTTCTCTATGTCAAAAGTTCAATGCCCAATATGACCTATGTTTGAGCTACCCTAAATGTAGAAGTCATGTGAGGCTGATGATGTTAAAACCTAAATGACATAAAACACAGTCATGAACTATATTTTTTATGAAGATTAATTTAAATAATAAAAATTTGAGACAAAAAATAGTAATCAAAGAAAAACATATACAACTAGAATTATGAAGCAGCAATTACCATATAGTACTCATTTAGAAGGCAAATTTAACAGCAAGAGCATAGATCCTCATCTGCCATTATGTGATGTGCCAGTATATCAGAGTCTCTGTTGTAAAGTCTACTCATATTTCCTAACAAATTACATGGGCCCAGATTTGCCAGCATATTATGTGATGGTTGATCCATGCAGTTTACAGTTGGAATTGTTTTATAAGTAAAGACTACTGTATATACATTTCTTTATTATTTGCCTTTGAATTGCAACAAAATGGAAGGTTGGTACTAATAATAGCCTATGCTTATGATGACATAATGTCATATTTAAGTTTTGTTTTGAGTGCAGGACATCCTTGTTCCACAACAAATTCTTACTTTTCAAAAATTGCATCAATTTTAATTTTATTTCCACCAGACCTGACCATAAGGCCTGTTTACATTATGGTATGGTCCTGCTTGCATCCATCATCTTCCCATCAACAGACATTCATTATGACTCCATCTATCCATCAACAGTCGCTGGTTACGACACTACCATAAATCAGATTCATTTTCTGCCAGACTTTGAATATTGGCTTGTATCATTAGAAGTTTGGATTAGGACGCATGTTTATTAATTAGGTGATCTTCCATTTAATTGACTTACCATTACCATTCTTGCCATTCTGGAAGCCAAACTACACATACTGACCTGATATTGATCAAACTTTGGAAAAATGCTTCAGTCATTAAGATCTGAGAGGAGTTAATTAATTAGCTAGATATATACATACTAATAAGGCAGTCTTGGCTGACTATGCTTCTGATTAGACTTGGAATGTATGCTGGTATCATCAGGATATCAGATGAGTTCAGTGATAAGTGAGACTCATACATGTTGCCACTCTGAAAGCCATATTCTGATTTTGATCAAGCTTGAAATGTAGGCTTGTAAAATAAAGATCATGGAATGGGTTCATTAATGGTTGAGAAATGGATCTTTGATGATCCTCCTGACTCTCAGTGTTCTTTCAGAGATATTGTCTGTAGATATCTATTTGTTTTCTGGCTAGCCCATTTGACAACAATAGGATTTAGTTTGTCACATGCCACAGCTGATCAAACTCTTTTTTGGCTATGAGGTATTACATAAGCATATTTACACAAGACATATTTACACATATTCTTTAATTCATCATTGCTCATTTCTGTTGCAATAACAAAATCCCAGTGCTGGTGAATGACAATATCACAGTGGCAAAATGTACCGTGACATGGTGAAAGTTTATCCAGATCATCTGCAAACATCTTTGCATCTGCTGCACATATTGGCTTAAAATATGATTAGGTAAGTTCCATGCTAGGATCCTGACAAGTCCATACAGGATTGAGACCTTTTCCAAAGCATTGATATGGATGCAATAAGAAACCATGCATAATCTTAATCTTTAGCAGCCTAGATGACGAGGTGGCTGTCTTCATTATGTCCTGCTTTACAAATGCTTTGTGAGAATCCTTATAGTATTTTGAATGTCATGGTCCAAGAAGGGCACCATTGGAGGATCAATTTTGTACCTGCTAAGGAAGGCAACACATCAGTTGCTGTAGAACTGAAAATGTTTGCCTTCACTAAAAACAGTGGATTAGTGCAACTGCATTCCATAATTCCAAATGATTTGCATTTGGGGTAGTTAAATTGTTCCAACTTGACTGCTGCAATACACTTATGGAATCTGGTCAGATCGCAATAATCCTCTCAAGAACATCCACATTTTTGAACCATCTGTGAGAGCAAAACCAGTTTGAAAAGATATAGGATCCATTTGTGTAAAATCCTCATGTCAAGCAGAGGAATCCTTAAACAGCCAAGCCAAGAGGTAAATATATACTCAAGATCCGAAACTGTTGCAGTACTACCAAGTCTGAAAGCAATGTGAACAATGTGTAGTACACAGCTTTCAAAGTTAATAAGATCTTGTCCTCATTCTTCAACAATGTCACTCTCAACAAGATCAAATGCATTCCAGATGACCTTTCATTCATCTATTGAAAGTTGCACAAATCTACGTGTCCCAAAGGAAGAGCAGGCATCCATCAAATTATCATAGAGATTGCTTGCAGTGACATGGCCAAAGAATTTAGAAGTATAAAACTGTGGCAGCCTGGTCTCAATACCAAAACCAGAACTGCCAGATAAAATTGAAATGAACAAATGAGCTTGTGGTATCCTCATGATTTAAAATAGCATCCATCAATCACAAGTTATAGGTCATGCATATCTCACCAAGCACACTGAAACAGTTTGTACCAGATGACCACCCAACATTGCAAATCTTTATTTTCCATACTTTTTTCATGTCTGGAAAAAACCCCAACTTTTCCAGACTTTTTCCAGAATTGGTATAAACCCTGTTTATTTTGTCATTTTGGCAAGACCAAAACCACTTTACATGTGCTGCTTGCTTCAGTCTACTAATACATGTCAGAATTGCTTGGACAAAAGTCAATGGGAGGCAGGACTGGGAGTACTAAAGGATAAGGTGCAGATGCACACATTGACGGTGGGATGAGGATGTTACCAGTTTGCACACTATAGTCCAGTGACATATCATTTTCTGGGGAGCGAGATAGAGAGTAAAGAAACTGTCTCAGTTACCATCTTGCCTACCAGAATTACAGATCAAATTACATACCCTGTCCAAAGATAAAGAATTTGACAATGTCATGCTAACCAGGACCAAACTTTGCCATTTACATCTGATCATAATGGGCATAAGTGGATCTTAGTCATTATCAGCCACCAGAAGAACGAACTTTGTCCAGTCACATTAACCCAGGTTATACACACACTCATGGATCAGTCTAATACACATAGTGCCACATTGAACTCCATAATATCCAGCTTATTGTCCTTAGTATCCAAAAGATTTTGCTTCACTTTGTTTTCAGGCCTTGCCACTTAAAAGGAACCTATACATAGTGACAACTTGGAAGTCACAAAATCTAACTTGGGACATTCTGCAAGTTAGTGAGCTACCATCTTTGAATTCTTACCCGGGTACTTTGCAGGTTGCATAAGAGACGTCAACTTCAATACCCTTATACAGAGGCGATAAAGCTTGTACACAAATCACCTCATTGTTATTAAATATTAATTGATGCTCAAAGATTCAGCCTTACAGGCTTCAACTGAAGAAGTTTTCCCCTACTATCGACGGAATAATTGCATGGTTTAAAGTTCTGGCATCAGTTGATTATTGACAAAACGGAAGAATCTACTTTGAAACTACTTCCACAATCTGACAGAGTTATTGACATTCTGGGCTGTTAAATAATTGTCATTTACGAGACCCAATCATCAACCGACTCTTTTTCTTGCACAAACATATATCCTCAAATTTAGTTCACGTTATGTAAGTCCCATTCACCAGTTTTTTATTTAGAAATGTCACCATTTGACAGAAATATCATCGACAAAGCCTTCCTTTGTTGATAATCTTTTAATGACACACAACAGTTGGTGTTCAGCATTGTGGCTATGAGTTTTATGTTGGATATAATAACAATGGCCTTTTTTTAAACAGGTGGTATATAGCACTTCTCCCAGTCCATATCCTGCAGGACATATATAGGAGCCTGTTTCAGAATGGCCAGTGTCTTAACCAGAGCTACCCAACATACTCTGGCCAATGCAATCACATCAGTTATGAACTTAATATCTGGTGGAACGAGATGAAGTACACCCTGCTTCCACCTTTTTCAAGGCCATTATAAGGCTATACTCTACACGTACCATTTATCATCCAATCTCTTTTAAATGTTCAGGTTGATCAGAATCTGCAAACAAGCTACCAAATAGACTAATTTATCTCTCTCACAGTCACAGCTACAGAGGATGCATTTGCAAGGCAATCAATAAAATATTCCTACCGAATCTACAACCAAATTAAATAGTTTGCCCCAAAAGTGGATAAGAGACAGAGAGGGTGATCAAGCAATTCATTCGCATCCATTGAATCATGATGGTAACACCCAGATAAGTTCTAAATGCTGTCCAGGAGGGAGACTAAACTATAGTGTGTAATTTAACATCTCAATTCACACGGCTTCCAGGAAAATCCTGCGATTCACCTACAAAGACACTGTTTACCAGTTCTGGGCATTCCCAACTGCTCCCAGCATCAGTCCTTTGGGTTTCACTCGATTGATGTACCAGGAAATTGATCATGTCCAGACCATCCACATCAACTATCTGGACTACATTTTTATAAAAACATTAGGTGAGTTATATCTTAGAGAATGAGATGATATCCCATGTTACTCTCCTTCTCAACCTTGGTTTCTTTGTCAATAAGGAAAAATCTGACCTCGTAAATCTCAACAATATATTCATTTTGGTATGGATTTCAACACTTAGTGAACAATGTATGTTTCCTTCAGAAACGAACATTGGAAATCAGTGTATTGGTGACTTCTTTGCTAGTATTGATTGATGTACTCGCCCTCAAATTTATTCAATTGCTCTGTTTCCTCAGTGAGGCAGTGGACCTCAAAGTCTTAGGTCACTTACTTATGTGCCCATTACAAACGATGATGTGGTCTAAATGGGGAAAGAGAATTTTCTGTTGCACCAACATGTCACAATCTGCACAAACACGGGGTTCTTTACACTGTGATATTTCCAAGAATATATTATACAGCTACAAGCATCAATATCTTAAATAGCTAACTTCTTACTATGGCACTTAGACGAGAAACAGTTAACAACAATAGCAATCAAAGGCTACCGCTCAATAATTACTGTGAGACCCAGGTGGCAATGTGGTCTAAGGCACTCGCCTTTACCGATCACTGCCATCTTCCCTCTTTCCACGTGGGTTCTAGTCTCGGGCTCAACCATTGTGGTTATTGAGAAAGCTTGTCAGATGTTTCCGGTGGGTTGTGGTTCTTCATTTGCTTTCACTGGTTCTTTACCAGATATACTCTGGCCGATATACAGACTACCATGATGACTGACACCCTGCATAGTCAGTGAAGAGAGCGAAACAAAAGGTCGAACCGATCGTATGTCCAGTTTTGATTAGACATATACAATGATGTTTTCTCTTTACCCAAAGTGGAATCTATCATGGGTATTTACCTAGTTGAATAAGACACCATCTGAACCGCTCTTGAGAACCTCGTAGTTTCACCTTTTATACAGCATTAGCGAAAAACTATCAGGATGAGTGAGATATACGCTCTCTCACTGGACTTGAATTGCATGCAGTAACGACAAGATGGGTCAGTATCACTCATGGGTATTCAGTATTTTGTATGATATATCTGTCTACTCGAGAATCTAGAAGTTCCTGTCAAGGTTGTATGCAGACGTAGTACGAGCTCAGAAGCGGTACTTGAGAAGGACCGATCAATTGCGTCGGGATTACACGCCACGTCTTACTTGTCAAAGAGGGAAAGACGATATATCAGTACAGACACTTTCGTCCTGAATAAAATGGGATATTCGTTCCACGTATCGGAAAATAACCGCATTCCAAACAAAATGGATCGCTTCTCAGCTCAAAAATTTGGGCAGTGCCATGAACATTGTATTGAAGCAGAACTGTTCCCTATTATTGTCTATGCCATGGGATGGAGATTCAAGTCAATTTATCCAACTTAGATCTCTATATCTAAAAGGCCAAACCTAACTCATTTTGCGCAACAGATTTACTTCCCAGGTATTGGACAGCTTCATCAGAACGCGGCTTCACGAATTTCGCTGCATTTGCGTGACGGATAATTGTTATCTTTCGTAGCTACTCACCGAATTGTGGAGGCTTGTCTACAGTAGAGTTATCTAGAAGCTGTCCCACATACATAAGGTGGACCGGTAATGGTCTCTCTCGGGTAAAATAATGTATATCCCACCACTTCATACCCAAGTCCTAACATATTATGATCGGGTAACGTATTTGAAGAAGAAACCAGTTTTTAATACCAAAATGTTTCTTCAGTAATACTTATCCAATCATAATACACATACACCCTCCAAGTCTCCTCAATATTACATCGATATAGAGATCTTGGATTCACTGAATCTGGCTGTTAATCGCTGTATCAAAAGGAGATTACTTTATCAAAATTCTATATATGTGGGCGGATAACATTTAGCTTTTTAGCGAAGAATTTTAGTTTGGGACAGCAGGGGTTGCGAGGTTGAATTTGTTCTCTTGAGATGTTATGGTCAAATTAGTATCATTTAAGAAATATTTACAAGAAAATGGGTTATGATCATAGTTCCATCAAACTTGGTAGATAGACTAATATCTTCAAGATATGTAATGTATTTTGTTAAGAGTAAAATCCCTGCATATTAGTGATATGATTTTGCATATGATTGGCTTAACATTTACACCACTAAAGAGACTATTTCTCACCTGATTTGAATCAGTCTTAGTAGGTAGGCTAATATCAATACTTTTGATAATTTTTGTTATGAGCATGACCAATGCGCATTTATGAGGTGATATTGCCATTTTGTACCACTCTAATAACAATATTTATAGTAGGATTTCAATTAAAACTGTGTAAATAGGCATCATTGGAATGACTGATGTTGTCAACATTCTCACTATATTTCTGATCAGATTTTGATCAAACTTGTTATCAAATTGCTTTATATTTTGAATATGGATGAGTTTTATTATGAGCAGAATCAATGGTTATTATGGATGCAATCTGCTTGGATGAGTTTGTTACCACTCTGTTGACCAAATACCAATTGAACAAATTTCCATCTTCAGCTTTTATTATTATCGTTGCAGACAGTTTCTATAACAACTGTCTTAAGTGTATCCATGGGAAAGACATTCATCTCCAATTTCCTGTGCATGATATAACCAATAAAGTGTTAAAAGTCATTAAAACCAGCAACACAAACTATAATAAGTGTGATCGGTAAATATTAATGAACTACATTGAATCCCTTTATCCGAGCTTGTTTCCATTTCTTAATTCTGTTTCAGGTCTAATCTCTATAGAATTAGGTTATATCATCAGAATCTTGGATGACGTCATTTGTAGGGAAGACACATCGCATATTAATTATACATTTGGTTTATCAAGAGTTGAAACCAATTTAGACGTAAATAGTCAAATCAGAATGATATAAAGTTTGGGAGATTATTTGCAACTTCTGTAAACCTTGAGCAGCACGAATATAATATCACATAAATATTTTAAAAGAGCTATTGTCTCTGGGTATTCAAAGACAGCCACTTTATGATCACTGACATAAATACTAGCAAATAAGTTTTAAAAAATTTTCTGCAATAAAAGCTAGTGCATAAAAGCAAAAAAAATCATTTGATCTTTTTCATGTTTTTAAATTGAAAGGTTTAACCAATGATTACACTAGAATGCATACCGATAAATTGATCTTATATTTGATTGACTCAATTTGTCAACACTGGGCAGCAACTTGGTTTTGATCAGGTTTATATCATCAGAATGCAATTATTAGCATATTATAAATAATGAGTTGATCTTGCATCAGATTGGCTAAGTTTATTACTTTTTTGAAAAACGGTATTTCTGACCTAATTTTGGCCTGAGTTATTACGCTCCAATATTAAATGTTTCATGTGCATGTAGTCTCGAGTGTGCTAATGTGCTAGTGGCCTGGATTGTGTCGATGTTTTGACAGTATTTTAATGTATCACAAATAATATATTTCAAAATATCCTTGTCTGAGTTCACAATAATTCCAAAAATTAATGTTTTCTGTCAAAGGATATTATTCAGCACTTTGTAATTCCAGTGAATAATTTTACTATATAAATCCACCCACACATTCAAAACTAAAAGCTGAACACAACGTTAAAACTGATTCTGTTTCAGATGTTAAGGCAGGAATTAATAATTTGCAGGTAAGCAAGATTATATGCTCCTCTACTTGACCAGTGTCAGAATTACCATTGTCTGTAAATACTCTGTCAACTAATAGGTAATTTCCTTTCTGAAAGTTTCTATGGTCAGAATCAAGACTGTATCTTTAAGTCAAATTGAAATAAACATGTTTACTACTAATAATGATCTGATTGTTTAATATACAATAATAGAGAAATATGATCAACGTAGTTTGTTGTTTACAAGATAAATGTCACTGATTAAGGCAAAAGATTATCTTGATTTTGGACAAAATCAAGTACAAAATATAAATATACAATAATGGAGGAAAGAACAATAAAGAATGCAAATTAAATATACAAAACAGTAGTAAAATTAATTTGTTCCTTTATATTGCATATACTACTACATCGTGTAACTTGATTAGTAAAATGAAACAAACGATCTTGTGATTTTCATTACCTTAAATGTATCCTTCTACCATCTTCATTTTTTCTGTAGCGAGATTGTAATAGTATAGTTTATCAGATTTCAGTAGTAAGGTATCATTATGTCTGATGACAAACCCGGACAATCAATTATCAAGACAATTATCCAGTATTACAGTCTAAGACTATGATAGTCGGTTTTTGATTAAGTAAGGAAAGTTTACTGGCAATATTCTCTTGATCACATGCAGCTACTTCATGTGCTTAGAAATATGTACTAATTGAGGTAATAGTAAAGCAGTAAGTTTAATTAGTCGACGCTTACACCTTGGTTAAATTATGCTCTTAGGTCATTCGATGAACCGTGGTGGGGAAATCTGCATGAGCTTTTAGTTATCTTAACGGTATGAATCATGAAGAGTAACACATACCTGTTAAGGTTTACAAGGTGACAGAATACATTTCGGAGACAATTCTAAAATGAAATCATTTTGGACAACCAGCTGCATACCTATTGCTCACTGGGTATTATTGAGTTTTTCAAATTCTTTGCCTAATCTATCTCATTCATATTTTAAAAACAAGAATATGTTTCTTATATACAATAGACAAAAGAAGAGAGTGAAGCGACGGAATACACTATTGGAATATTAAATTAATGAAGTCAAGATAAGGATGATTTTTCTCAATAGGACATTTGCTGATTGCTACCTGGATGCAAAGGTTTCCACTCCTTGTAATGAAATTAGCAGTGAAATTTGTAACCAGCAATTTAGTGGTCTGTTGGTCTTATTGTTTTATCCCAATTTGAATTCTAAATAAATATCTCGCGTAGCTCTACATTGAACTTCGTTTGCTATATAAATCGGATTCACTTTGTAGTCAGGAATTAGTGTGCACACGGCGTAGGGATATTAATCTTTCTTTTTTTGGTTCAAGAATGTCATGACATTTTCGGCTTGAGGAGATAATACGAAATCAATGAAAATTTGTTGCACTCAATCTTCTGCTTTTATCACACACCATAAGAAAATGAAAAGTAAGCAATTATGTTGTCATAGTAAAACAATTTCACAAGGCAGATGTGTGTGACAAAATCCATTGTCAAGCTCGCGCATAACAACAAAATGTAAGACCATAGCGATAAAAGACAATTTTAACACAAAATATGGAAAAAAAACTGTACTGTGTCACACATTTAAACCATAAACTATCTTATCAATGTCAAACCTATATTTGATAGAACGTCCTTTTGATGCCCTTAATTCGGTTTTAAGAATTTCAAATTGAGATCGCAGAGTAATCTATGTATCTGGAAATATTACAGGAACCATAGATGTTTTTGTGGGTGACAATATTCCTTTACACGTACCTGAACACGGGACAACAGAGGTTCAGAGTTGATACAAATTGTAGCAGGAGTCCTTTCGTAAGAAACCACTATTTGTTTAGAGCAATTTCCTTACAAATTTCATACTATTGAGAACTTATTAATTGTCATAAAAGGACAAGAAAACATTGTGCACATGAAAGCATGACAAAGATTTGGGGACAATGTTTTATAAGGTTATATGCTATTTAAAGAACGGCACTTCCAAATTGAACAACATTTACTATAATTGTCTTCTCTTCTTGATTTGTTAGATTTATTTTGATCAGACAGTCGATACGGATGAAGCTAACAAAACAAACAGTAATTTATAGTCACACAGTCCTTCACCTATTTTGTCATCCAAAATAGGAATTTTGAAGTCAGTCTTATACTGGAAGAATCACATAATCAATTAAAAAAGAACTACCATATGCATTGTTACCAGGCGTGTGAAAAAGCTAGCAACATAATATAAAAATTGCGAGTACAGTTTATAAATACGCGAGACAGAGTAAAATATGGATTAAAATTGGTAAACTCTTATTCAACATTTTTTCCAGTAGTCTGTTCTGTTTTGTTCTGTAATATATTTTCACGTTATAAGTCACGAACATAACTGGATAATATTCTCGATGTCCCGAGTATATGATATTGGACGTTCCTTGGTCCAGATAAATAATTATGTTGACCACAACATGCCACCAATTCTACTGAAATATTACATATACGTTTGATTTATATAATGTTGTTGCTTCTATAGTAACTCACCTTGTATCTGTAGGATGGAATATGGCAACTATTTTCATGCCATCGGAAAAGAAAATAAAGGTAAAGATGGGTAGATAGTCGCGGCTGGTGAAATTTTGTCACTTTTACATAGTGTTTGCTAATTCCTTCAGTATCCATTGATTTCAGACTCCGGCAAGGAACGTATCAATAATCAAACTAGCCTATAATCAGTATTAGAACTACTAGCGGAAGGGACACAAAACATTTTTTGCTACTCATCGAAGTTATGGTATCATAATAAAACTACATTTACTAAACGCGTCAAACTATTGATAACACGGTTATTTGTGTTTCTATTCACCACCGATAAAGTTGCTGTAAACATTACTCTGACAGAATTGGAGGAAAGATACATATCCCCTTATAAGAAACATGAGTAATGAAACATTTTTGACAACACAAGTTTAAACGAAAATTCATCGGTGATGTGTTGGAGATTGGAGATTCTTCCAAACCATAAAGCAAGCGAAGCTGAGCAAGCATCAATTATGTATAAGTAACACTGTCAATAATGAAGTGATTTGCCTTCGCTGAGTCAAAGACAATGATACTTCCCAAATGCATATAGTCCGATAATTCTGCACCCCTTCCCCACCCTACCCCACCCCCAAATTAAAAATCCAGGCGGTATTATTGCATTGGATTGTCTGAGAGAGGATCTAACTCATTCATAAAACTCTAAAACTCTGCACTTATTGCAGACATATAGGCCTTCAACACATGATTGTATATATCCATACATTTTAGATACCTATTGGTATTTCTCGCGACTTATGAAGTGACCATTAATTGATCTGTATACGTATTTCTGGACCATATCCGATGTTTTACAACTTTTAAGCCCAAATGGAATCATAATGCACTACTGTCCATTGCATTTCAAATTGTCGGTTAATCAGCTATCCATTAGCCAATAAGATGCGACTTTCTGTCACTCGAAATTTAGTGTATTGTGAATCTTCACTGATTTGCAAGTTGCCCAACATCGGATTTGATATAAAATCAAGCTGTACAGATCGCCAAAACGTCTGATCAATCGACCGTAACTTAAGAGTTGCAAAAAGAAATACTGGTGTCTAAAAAGCGATCGATATGTGTATTCGTGTTTTGCGGACATATCTGCGATAAATGCCAATTTTTATGACATATCTGCGATAAATGCCAATTTTTATGACTATGTGATTCTAACCCAGCTCTTGATTTTGGTACAGATTTATCGTTCTAAAATGTTGATCAAAACGACAAAACAAAATACATCGGTTGTACCCAATCGAGCCAGGTACACCATTTATTTTAGAGACTGGAAATATCACCAGTTTCCGTTTTGTTTTTGTTGTTGTTGGGCTTAACGCCATTTCTCAGCACACGA
>QKMX01131426.1:0-17085 GCA_003401595.1 Venustaconcha ellipsiformis
AGAGAGAGAGAGAGAGAGAGAGAGAGAGAGATCAAACATATATTATATATGCAATGATTACCTTAGTCTACGTTAGTACTTACAAACAACTACATGTAACCACACTTAGAAACTAATTCTCGTTCGACGCTAAACGTTGTAACCGTCTTGATTTGGGTTTCTGTATATAAAACGATACCATATGACGATGTCACCATTAAACGAGCACATCACTCTATCGAGAAGACGGAACTTCTCGAAATGAAATCAGCGATAGATTATGTTAATGTCGATTGAAGATACAATAATGAACTGTTTTAATGACCAAGAGAAGAACTTGCTTATGTGTATGATAGTCTCGGAGTGAATTGAATCATTACCATCCGCCATTTCATGGTCGGAGCTACGATTTCAAACCATGCTCGAGTTCAGTATATGGATCGTGTTTAAGTCTTATTTATAGTGTCAGATTAGATCAGTTATGTCTGAACCAAACTATACGAAGTATCAAATGCGGTAAGTGGACATGTAAATTCTTGACAATATTGGATTCTGATCCAAGACCGAATATCAGGTTTTCCCAAATCTATTACTTAATTGCGTGTTCCTTGGTATCGTCCGCCATGCAGTTCTTGACGGAACCATTGATTGACACACTTGCAAGTTCCATAACTAAAAAGTCTCCAAGATATGAGTTACAAGGACCAAAATCGGTTCTCAAAATTACTTGAGATCTTATTGACCTGTTTAAGTCACAACAATACCACCAGTACACACATTACCAGTAGTATCCACTACTATACAGGACATTTTTATATATGGATACTATTTCGTGCTATACCAACTCAGGGATGAGAGACATTTCCAGCTTATGACATACGAATACATGCTTGTCGAAATTCAGTTTGATCAAGAACCCAAAAACACAATGAGCGTGATCTTGTTTTTAGAGTCTGACCATACCATTGAAATCAAGTCTCAAAGAAGTGGTCCTGTAATACTAAATATTCACTCATGGAAAATGTAGCGATGGAAACAAGAACCATCACAGGTACAAAGTTAATGTGCATGAGAAAGAAGAGAAAAGGAGAAAATGAAGCAAAAGTACAGACAAAGCCTGACAGAAATATTTGCTAAACACATTGCCAAATGAATCTCACAATCTACGACAAAATGACGTCAATGATGTCTTTAGGATCATTCCTGTCAACACGACACATGTTTGACGGTGAGTCAAGAAGAAAGATTAGACCCTAATCTGGAGAAAGTTTTAACTCTCATTCAAAGAAATGTCTATCTTGAACAAATGGGATAAAGGCTTGATAAAACATTCTAAACCTCCATTGACATGGACAGAAACAAAACGCATCGAACCCCTCTTGCAACGGCACACGAATCCTTCCTTTCCACACTTAGAACAGACACTTATTTAATCCCGTTCTCTGCATCAAATATCAGCTCTCTTCTCAAAAATCGAAGATGTTCAAGCTTACGTCATTAACACCGACGACATTTTGCAACAAGGAAAATACTATGAGCTTTCTGATTTGCAAATAACTTCAAGGTGGAATATTTTCAATTCGAATGAATTACTAGCGATCGAAGACGAAGTTTCATTAAAAAATGACGTTTTAAGAAACGTAGGAATGCCAGTAAAAGATTAAGCTTTGTACATATTTACGTCTGCTTTCCTCAATAACGATATCTTGGATTTCATCTACACCATTTATCAACTTGCTTTGGACGCTGATACATAGACACGATGAAAAGGAAGCATGATGGTTGCAGCTTAACTTGGTGTCAGAACTAAATCCTCACAAAAGTTCAGACTCATATTATTGACGTGTTCAGTCTTGAAATATGTTCACTGTTAAATGTCTGTTTGGTATTGTCCATTTTGAAATGTTTTCTCTAATCCTTTTATCTGATTGAGAATTTAGGCATTGTATATGAAGAAGGACTGCCTTAAATATCACTTCTTATTATCTAAGAGTAAATGAATATGCTGAGCCATGAACATTGTATTCAATCTCTCTATCTCACACATACACGTACACACACACGCACACGCACAAAATATGAATATAGTGAAATGGGACGGAGTACATGATCTATTTTGTGACAAAATTGTTACAAAGTTGCAGTTTCCATCATAAAATAAGGCCAGTCGTGCTATCGCTCTACAGTAAAAAGGGTCTAAATATAACTTGATGATAGTTTACATTTTTATGCTGCGTGTAAAAGTTCCACGTGTCAAAATTGCGACATTAGCAACTTTGGGTTGCACGTTAATTGGCTCACTCTCTATATTACGTGTGTAATCTAGTTCATGATTGGCTCACTCCCTAAGTCTTGATTTTGAATTCAGGTATAGATATTCCACTACATACGTTATGTCGTATTCCCTTGGTGACTTTACACGATACATTAAACATATTTAATCAAAGTAAAGATCGAAGATTGAAAGCAAATGACTTTGTTCCATGTTGCCAGTTTTACGCATAATCCCCGATGACAAGAAATGCCGTCAGATGTAGAATATTTAAGATATTTCTGGAGGCGTCTTCTATTATTAGGAAAGAATACTTCCGTTTGGCACACTAATTGGAACCAGCAAGCACATCTCCTTATGAAAAGACTCTAATTACATTGGAGTTTGCAGCACTTTATTATAAAAAAAGAAACTGCTATTAATCAAGTTCATCATTGGTTTCCGGAACATCGACTCTTGGAATGTATTTAATTCCTTATTGATTCAATGGCTCATAGCTGCATTAAACTAGTAAGAAAACATCGTCACTTAAGATAATGGCGTTATATGATTTCTTTGCTGTTTCAATGAAAAATATTTTGATTAAAAACTGCAGGATGTTGCAAAGTAAAACATTTATAGTAAGGATAAGGAACGTGGAATCTGAAGCGTTTAGCAGACCAAATAACATAAAATACTGCAGGGTATTTTCTGGTTGGTTATTTGTCATGCACTCGTACTAGGATTTAAACGAACCAGTTCAAAGGTCATCGTGGCATATACAACGGTACAAAGCCTACCAACGTTTGATTCCATGATGGGAAAAGCAAAGTGCTGAGCACATGCTCTCAATGTCCCAGAATAGTACATAGGAGATTCGGAAGAACTTTGTGGCAGCACCGTTAATAAGACTCACAATCATGTCATTGCTATTACACTTTTTGCTTTTTGCACATCAATTGATCTCTTATATCATGTAAATTGTACAATTGCTGGTCACAACTTGATACATTGCTATCACTTTAGTATTCACATCATAAAAATTGGTTCATAAACTGAAACGATTTCAAGGCAGGTAAATAACAGATCACTGAGGTTGGATGTTGTGATAAGAATCAATGTGAGTGTACTTGCCCAGTATTTAAGTTCATCAGTATTACAGCTGATATGCTGTATTGTATGCACGTTTGACATCTTTACATCTTATATGTGGCGTAAAAAATCTTCGAAGTCCCTTTCGCTGATACGATGTTGCTTACATGCCTTTTTGATCAGTATATCTGATATATTTTAGCGTACATACCTTTGGAATTCATGGAGCTGTTATGCTATAGCTTGTTATACATTCCAAATAACTACATCTGATATGATGTAGCATACATACCTTCAAATTCCCTAAGGAGGATATACTGTAGCGTGTATACCTTCGGAATCTCTTCAGTTGTTATGCTGTATCATAAAATAGTTTCGAAATACCTTCCGCATATAAGCTGTAACGTATATACCTTAGACATATCTGCATCTTAATTGACACGTTTGACATTGTGTGGTGCTTTCTGGTCGCCTGCTTTTTTATTTCGGTTTCTTTATGCTATGTCCGAATCTGCATCTGGATGTAATGGAGTCCCCACAGAAGATTTCTTATCAGGTTTTATTATTGCTTCAATATGATGAAAGCAAGACATATGAAGAGCTTGAGGCTGTTGTCTCTATTTAATTACATCGTCACTCACCTTGGGATTAAAGGTTGATGCCCTTTCCATTATTTTGTTTCATTTAAAGTTTTCAAACGTGAAAATTTGTACTGAATGATTGAAAGAAGTAAATATAATGTCCGGTAAAACTTAGAGTCACCGATCAAACAAACATAGTGAAAGTTACCTGAGAGTATATAGAGCCGTCAAATACCACACACACCTGTAACTGTCAATTGAAGACCTTTCCTGATATTTGTGACACATTATACCATAATATAAATCTGTCATGTTTACTCCATTCTAGGCAGACGACAAGCAACGTATTTAGGGTCAGAGAAGAGTACAGTCATATCTAGCACTAGAAAAAAAACATTTAATCAGAGCTCTCGCTTTTGATTCCATTAATGCATAAATTTAACGATCATCCTGAATGAATTCTCAACAGAGTTTCTGTTGCATTTCACGAAACAAAAGACATTGGTTATCTCCCCATACCAAAAGGATCATACTGATAATGTGCTATTAACACGTCAAACTTTCTTGTTCAACAAGTCATTAAGAATTATGTGAACCATAAAGAAATATAGATAGATACGCCTTCTTTATACACGGTTTCAACCGTTTGGTTTTAGTCTTTATGACATAAAACGTTATACACTCAATGATCAAGCTTTTCGCAAGGTTCATAACTGACACTTAATTGGCTAACTTGTGCTTTTTTTTAAGTGACGTTATTAAAGTTTTAAAGCATTTTTAGATTTTGTTGCACATTTGTACACATTTTTCAGCTTTGGGGGCTACATAATTTTTGACGATACACACGACGACGAAAACCGCGATGATCACAAATGAAATATATTGAGCATATTTATATGATTTGTTATCGACTGATCCAATATTTATACCACAACAACATTGTTTCTCCATTTTCTTTTACAGAGTTGGGTCTTCGTTAATTTTACTATTCAGACCCAGAACGGGCTGATACATATCTATGAAAAAAGAGATCTAAAATATAACTATGACAAACCAGTCTAAATTATATGAGAGGAGACTTTAATTGAACCCTAGGCCTTGTCAGGTTATAGTGACTGTGATTGTGTTATAAATTTTTTGTGCATTGTGTTAAAACTATTTTTCACTTGAACCTTTTGGAGAAAACGAACTTGGTCTATACTTAATCTTGCAGGCCATCTCAAACGTACGAACATGGACGAAACGTGGTTAACGCTGTTAGGCAAACAAACTTTAAAACCTAAAATTTAGTATGTTTGTTGGTAACTAAAGAAAATTGGTCTAATTTGACTTTTACGCGAAATACGGCATTTGTTTCCATTTTTTACCACTTTCTTAACCTTTTCGTTTTTGCTTAGATGGAAGTACAGTTTAGCAAAAACAATTCAGGTAGACGAAAAATAAATTCTTTTTGCATATATACCTAAATCACTTTTTATTAGACTTTCATACCATTATACCACATTTCACATTTTCAGTTTTTCCACTTATTATTTTAGATATGTTGGGTTATGCAGTTGAGGAACAAACTGTTTGCAAACAATAATTGGGGTCTTTTAGTTTGATGTTTGGCCCAATATTATGGGTGCAGAGGGTGTTCATGTACCCTTGCAGGCATCGTCATATAAATGACATATTCCTGCAAGGCAAAATGTCAAGGTTTCTTTTCTTGTATCATTGTTGTTTTTTTTTTGCACCTCTATACCAGCTACTGTTGTCCATAAAAATTACAAATGTTCATTATATAAACGGTCTCATTGAAACTTACATTGCGTGTCATGACACTTTAAACAGCATCCGTTTTGTGACCAGATAGCATAATCACAAATGAATATCTTTTTTTGGGCACAATAAAATTGGAAATATGTACACGGTCACATGTTCACTTAGCTGATCTTGTTCGCTATTTTCTTTCATTATGTCTTCTTCTGTCAGATAAGAGGATGCTAAATGCATTGTCATACGGTTTGGGTTAGGGCGATATATCCTTTTGTATCACAAGCAATTTACCGCTTCTAAATGAAATGCCAAATTTATGAAAGAGCCGTTAATATAGATTTACAAGATGTCCACATTCCTGGGTGTGTTATCGATATTGTCATGCAGCTGACGATCCGTTTAAATTGATTCACAAAGTCTTTGTCTTGCTTGCAACGAAATTTTATTCTAGGACTACAAAAGGTGTCAGTTTAAAATATAGTGTGCGTAGATTTTATGTTTGAGGTTAACGGTGCTAAAACGAATAACTATTGCTTCCACTCTCGATTGTCATCCTATTCAATAAGATAATGTAATTGGCGATGCGCCTGAATAATTTCACAACGACTTGTACTGTACCCTAATGAAACTTCAATTTGATAATCAAATACGGCCTTAAACTTGAAAATCTGTCAAATCAACTTTTGAATGGTTTTTAAAGTCCCATCGCCTCCTTTACAGGCAAGAAGTCGTATATGCCAAATTACCTAAATAACACTGTATCCTGAAAAATATTAGTGATAAAAATCGTTGCTTTCCTTTAAATCAAAATAATATCTATGATTCAACATATTATGAGCCATGTAATATTTCCCTCGAAATGGGAAACGCTGCTATTTGTATATGTATACAAATGAAACCGTCACGGCTGTAAACGGAAGAGGCCAACGTTATGTCGGATACGGTAGGTGATCTTAATATGAGATTATTCTAGATTGCATTGTTCCAAATATAAATAAATTATATGCGAAATAAAAGAAAAAGGTCAAGCTTATAGTTTATCACACATGTACAAACTTATTTACTTTAAATCTTCTCATATCCGCTTTAAAAGCGGACCTACTTCTCTTTCTTCTTTCCCGAATCAGCTTGTCCGCCATGTTTGAAATGTTATTAGATAAGTCACTAACGGAACTCCCCAAAAAGAACGGAATTATTAGCGTACTGTCAAAAAACAACGGAATTACTAGAGGATTTAGAGTTAAACTGAATATATGATCGCGGTTTGAACCTCAGATATTGATTATTTAAAAGAACGGTTAAAGTCATTTTTTTACTAATCATTCCTTCCTTCCAAGAATGGTTAGTTTAATTTGTCACTAATCATTCCTTCCTTCCAAGAATGGTTAATGTCATATTTACTAGTCATTCCTTCTTTTCAAGAATGTTAAATGGATTTTCTATTTTACTAATGATTCAATCCTTCCGAGAATAAATAATGTCATTGTTTTACAAATCATTTTCTTCCTTCCAAATTTAGTCCGGTTGGAAAGATGGTGAAATTTATGAAAATCCACAGCATTGGGCCGCTCAGAAAGTAACAGTTCAATCTAACTATGTGAATGTTTTAAAACAGATATTCGTGCAAAAGTGCACAAGTGCAAGAGAAGTAAATAATATTTTAGGCAAGACAGCTTGTTTCCGAATGAATTTGTCTGATATTGGTTTTTATGTGCAAAATGCATGCCACTGATATATGATTATTTAAAAATATTGTTAATTTTCAAGCCGGGAGACAATATGGTTTATATCTGTCGAAATTATTTTTTTTCTCAAAAGCAAACATAGATTCTTTCCAGATTAAACACAATTTAGAGTCTTTCTGAAATTAGCAAGTCAGACTTCTTGCCATTAATTTCGAAAGATGAATCTGATATGAAAAAGTGTTATCACTAACATTTTCTATAGTCATAAACAAACTTTCAAAATATGACTCTTTTCTCTTTGTTAAATCAGTTGCTATATAAATGTTAATATCTCATTTCCATTCAATAAGTGAGTATTTACATTGCCAACTGCATGTTAATATGCCAAATGCAACATAGTATCAAATACTTTAGCTGCTCTTTCACGAAGACAGTGGTGATTAACTTCAAATTAAAACCAGACCTTTATTAATCGGCTAGAAACTACAAAACAGTATAAACATATGCATCAAAAAAGTTTACACATAATTTTATACTAAGTGCGCATTTTGTTATTCATTTGTTTTCATTATGGTACCATGTTTCTGATACAATGACACAATAATGAATATATGATTTACAAATATATGTGCTCCAAATAAAACAAAACAAAAGTTTTGAAAGTGGACAGCGGTTTCTTTGTACACCCTCAGCTAGGAACCAGGCAACTAATTCATTCATTGCATGGCTATGACAATATTTCAAAAGTGCAACAGAATTTCAAAATAACAATTAAATGTTTCTTTTGTTTCATGAACATTGTTATAGGCTACCATTTTACCTATGCATTGATTTAAGTGGTTGAAATCTTTCGAGAACCGTCCCACGGAATGATTAAGCGAAATATTGAAATATAATTGCAGCTGGTGTTGGTTTATACGCCATTTATAGTATCGATATGAAAATATCATACTGGTGAAAAGTAATCTCAGTCATAGCTTATAAATTAAAAGTAAGATGTACGCTCACTAATAAGAATGTTTTTTTTGTTTATTGTAATTTTGAAAAAATTAATAATTCATTTGATATTATTTCTCCACAACATATTCAGTTATATTTCAGTGTTTATTTTATCATAAACACATCAGGTTAGATACTGTTTCGAGAATCCATGCACAATGTACTTTATCGCAAGCCTAATTTAAGTGATCCAGTGATTGCAAGCTTTAACACTAATATGATGTCATATCTACCTCAGATGCTTGTTTCCGTCATTCAACAAACTCGCCTTGCTATATTAAAGTTTAAAATTATTATTTTTCAGAAAGTAAAATATTAACTCCTTTTGAGCTATTTAGTACACAAAAATATGTATGTGTAATGGAAACAAAAAGGAATATACAATGGCAAATACGACAACTCTAGATAAAACCTGAACTTGGTTTTCAAAATTGGATATAATATCGCATCGTGGGCTTTCCAAGCACCTGTTATCTGATTGCATTTGTTTTCGTATTGCACTCGAAACTCTCAGCTAGATTCATAAGGGAAAATATGGCATGTAATGGTATATACCTTTTCTAATTTAATAATTAATTTTGTAGCTTTCTAAAATGTCAAAAAACTGTGATTATATAAATAAGGCTACAGCTCGCTTCACTTATCTTAGATCAAACGGAAAATTGAATTTAGGCAACACTATGTAAATAGACACAAATAGAATATTGCATTTTGCAAAAACTATGTAAATAGATACAAATAGAAAATTTAGTTTGAGCAGCACTATGTAAACAGATACAAATAGAAAATTAAATTTGGGCAACACGATGTAAACAGACACAAAAAGAAAATTCAGTTTGAGCAACACGATATAAACAGATACAAATAGAAAATTCAATTTCGGCAGCACTATGTAAACAGATACAAATAGGAAATTCAGTTTGGGCAACACTACGTAAACAGATACAAATAGAAAATTCACTTTGTGCAACATTATGTAATGAGATACAAATAGAAAATTGAGTTTCGGCAACACTATGTAAACAGATGCAAGTAGAAAATTGAGTTTGGTCAACACTATGTAAACAGATACAAATAGAAAATTAAGTTTGGGCAACACTATGTAAATAGATACAAAAAGTAAATTGAGTTTGGGCAACACTATGTAAATAGATACAAATAGAAAATTGAGTTTGGGCAACACTATGTAAATGGATGCAAATAGAAAAGTCGATTTGGGCAACACAATGTAAAGAAATACAAATCGAAAATTGAATATGGGCAACCCTATGTAAAAATATACAGTTATAAAATTGAGTTTGGGCAACACTATGTAAACAGATGCGAATAGAAAATTGAGTTTGGGCAACACTGTTTAAAAAGATACAAATATAAAAATGAATTTGGGCAAATCGATTTAAACAGATACAAATAGAAAATAGAGTTTGTAAATAGATATAAATAGAAAATTGCATTTGGGCAACATTATGTAAATAGGTATAAAAAGAAAATTGAGTTTGGGCAACACTATATAAATAGATACAAATAGAAAATTTGAGTCAGAGCAACATTATGTAAACAGATAAAAATAGAAAATTGAGTTCGGGTAAAACTATAAACAGATACAAATAGAAAATTAAATTTAGGCAATACTATGTAAACAGATATGAATAGAAAATTGAGTTTGGGCAACACTATCCAAACATACACAGCTAGAAAATTGAGTTTGAGCACCACTATGTAAACAGATACAAATATAAAAATGAATTTAGGCAACACTATGTAAACAGACACAAACTGAATATTTACTTTGGGCTGCACTATGTAAACAGAGTCAAATAGAAAATTTAGTTTGGGCAACACTATGTAAACAGATACAAATAGAAAATTGAACTTGTGCAACACTATTTAAATAGATTAAAATATAAAATTGAGTTTGGGCAATACTATATAAATAGATACAAATATAAGATTGAGTTTGCGGAACACTATGTAAACAGATACAAATAGAAAATTGAGTTTGGGCAACACTCTGTAAACAGATGCAAATAAAATATTGAGATTGGGCAACCCTATGTAAACATATACTAATAGAAAATAAATTTTGGCAACACTATGTAAATAGATACAAAAAGAAAATTGAGTTTGGGCAACACTATGTTAGATACAATTAGAAAATTGAGTTTGGGCAACACTATGTAAATAGATACAAATATTAAATTAAATTAGGGCAACACTATGTAAACAGATACAAATTGAAAACTGAGTTGGGGCAACACGATGTAAACAGATGCAAATAGAAAAATGAGCATGGGTAGCACTAAATAAAAAGATACAAATAAAAATTTGAGTTTGTGCAGCACTATATAAATAGATACAAATAGATAATTGAGTTTGGTCAACACTATGTAAACAGATACAAATAAAAAATTAAGTTTTGGGCAACACTATAAAAATATATACAAATATATGATTGAGTTTGGACAACACTATGTAAACAGGTACACATATAAAATTGAACTTGGGCCAACACTATGTAAATAGATACAAATAGAACATTGAGTTTGTGGAACACTATGTAAATAGATACAAATAAAAATTGAAGTTGGGCAACACTATATAAATAGGTATAAATAGAAAATTGACTTTGGGTAACACTATGTCAATAGATACAAATAGAAAATTGAGTTTGGGCAACACTACGTAAATAAATACAAATAGAAGATTGAGTTTGGGCAACATTACGTAAACAGACACAAATAGAAAAATTGAATTTGTGCAAGACTGCACAAACAGATATGAATAAAAAATTCAGTCTGGGCAACACTATGTAAACAGTTACGAATAGAAAATTGATCTTGGTCAACATTATGTAAATAGATCCAAAAAGAAAATTAAGCTCTCGGCAACACTATGTAAATTGATACAAACAGAAAATTGAGTTTGGGCAACACTATGTAAATAGATATAAATAGAAAATTGAATTTGGACAACACTATGTAAATAGATACAAACAGAAAATTCAGTTTGGTCAATACTATGTAAACAGTTACGAATAGACATTTGAGTTTGGGCAACACTATGTAAATAGAAACAAATAGAAAATTGAATTTGGTCAACATTATGTAAATAGATACAAATAGAAAATTGTGTTTGGGCAACACTATATAAATTGATATAAATAGAAAATTGAATTTGGACAACACTATGTAAATGGATACAAATAGAAAATTGATTTTGGGCAACACTGTGAACAGATACAAATAGCCAATTTAATTTGGGTAGCACTATGTAAACATATACAAATAGAAAATTCAATTTGGGCAATACTATGTAAACAGATACAAATAGAAAATTGAATTTGGGCAACACTATATAGATATATACAAATAGAAAATTGAATTTTGGCAACACTATGTAAAAAGATACAAATATAAACTTGAATTTGGGCAATACTATGTAATTAGATACAAATAGATTTTGTAGCATACCTTTTGAAAACACTTGTCAAGTGTCACGTACAACTCATGCTAACCGATGATAATAAATTTGTATCGTCTTACTCCATCGCAATACCCAGACTACACCCAGTTAGTTTCTGCTGAAAGTTATAGCAGCTAATATATACAACACTATACATACGTATATTTGCTTTAATGGTCTAGATTCCTAGCCTGAAAGTGATAGAGTGAAGATTTATTTAACGTGCAAATTAACAAAGAACAGGCACTCTTACAATTTACACTTGATTAAAATTTTGAAACTACAAGTAACATATATAATTTGGCATGAAAGGCCTAATATTTTGGATGTTTGCTTTAAAATATATTTACCCTTTAACTAAGAAGCTTGTAATTGATAAGTTTAAACATTGCAATTTGCACAACTTCCTTGCTTTATACCTGTGTAATTTGCATCTGTTGTAATCAATCGTAGGTAAATATACTATCTAATATGAACGCTTAAAGTCGATTGAAAATTGTTTTATAAACCAAGGGAACTTTTCCTTGTGCATATATCGTAAACACCTTATATTGTGTAAAAACTGGAAATTTACATGTGACTTTATCTGATTAATTTTCCCTTTATAAGGCATTTTAAGCCAGCAGGCAATGCCATTGTCAAAAAATGAGAACTGTTTTGAATCCTTACAAATCTAAAGCTATTCTCACCACAATTAATGTTATGATTGACGTGAATGAAAGTAAACTCTTAGTCTTAGATAAATATAAAAATAAAAGCATATTGGTAAAAATGAAGTCACTGAATTCTTATATTTTTTTTGCTGATTGTGTTCACTATCATTCTGAATATTACACTTATTTTATAACGAAATAATTATTCTATTAATAGCGAGTGCTTTTTGATCAATTGAGGCGAAATACAATATACCACAATCATGAAATTGTGTCATCATCAATTTGCAATATTGTCCATTAATATTACCTTAGGTACATATATTCTGTCCAGTTATGGTTTTAAAATTTTGAGTTCATGCCTCGCCGCAATGCTTTAAACTTTTACTTCAACATTTAGAACCGAAAACCAATTAATATGCATTAGGTAGTTGATCTACTACTAGAACCAGTCATTTAATATTGTTGATAAATCACTGGCCAATTTGGACTTCGGTGACGTTTACGATCAATGTTATTAAAACTTGTTGTCTGGGGCGCAGAATCACATCACTATTATTGTTTTCTGGGCGAAGGGTCACTTTAATATTATTGTTGTCTGGGCGTAGAGTCACTTCAATATTATTGTTGTCTGGGCGTAGGTTCACTTCAATATTATTGTTGTCTGGGCGTAGGGTCACTTGAATAATAACTTTATTTAATATAATCTGAGTTGTTTTTCCTTACATTAAACCAAGAACAAGGAAATAAAAAAGACGTGTGCTATTTAATATACAACATTTTGAGATGTTTCCTTTTAAGTCATCGACTGTGAATAAAATATTTCACGGACTCGCACTTTATGACATTTTTCTAGACACTTAATTACGGTAAGATGATGATTACATAATAAAAAGAGCCCATCTACCTTTTCCCGTCGAAACTTGCATGGCAGTGTTTAATTAGTAGCTATTAACAATGCTAATGGTCAATTTTCCAAAAACAAATTCTTATTTTTTTCGCAATCACATATATGTAGATTGTAATCTTATCATCCCAGATCGTTGAACATGAAGAATTAGGCATTGTGATGAACAGCGGAATAGTCTGCTTTGAACTAACCAATTTGTCATTCTGGGTTTGATCGTTCAGAGGTATGTAATAGTTCCAATTATAAATTCCAGTAATTTTCATAAGTAGAAAGTTTTTATTCTGCTTTGATCAGGTAGGTACCTTCTATTTTAATCAGATTGGTTCCTTTCATTTTAATCAGGTAGGTTCCTTCTATTTTAATCAGATTGGTTCCTTTCATTTTAATCAGGTAGGTTCCTTATATTTTAATCAGCTACTTAATATAATCGTATATTTATTGTGCATATTCATTGATTACATCATTTAGTAATTTATGAACGTGTCGCAGTGTTATTTTAAAGACAACGGTATTATACTTGATGGACATCAATACAAGAAGGAAGTATTATTTGTTCTGACTATGAATCTGGAGATTGGCCGATGTATAAGATGAGAGTAAAATAATAAAATACTTTCGGAATTCACTTCCTGCTAAGCTGAAAGGCTTATAATGGATTGATGTAACAGTATGCCATAGTTAATAGCTATTCACATATAACATGATGTATAATAAGCACATGTTAAACTTGTAATCCTGCGGAGAATAATGTTTAATAACTGAATTGCTTGAACAGTGATAATGAACATATAAAGAATGTTATAAATCGCCTTTTAACCATTTTCATTCACGCATCAATCTTAGTACATTAGATAATATTTATATACGCACGTATTAATTTTGCTAATAGTAAATTGTACTACAAATATTAAACGGATTTATGGCGTATGTTATATATATATATTTACAATATATGAATAATCAACACATTACATAGATATATGATTTACGTCATAATAAATGTTACTATATTAAATAGATGATTAAAACTGTAAATAGTTAACACATTACATAGATATATAATTTACGTTATTATGAATCGTTAACAAATTACACGGATTCACCATTTACCTTATGTGAGTAGTTACGTTAATTATGCAGATATACAATATACATGAAACAACTACCTGAATGAAAATGGTATAAGGCGCTTTATAACATTATTATTATGTTGGAACATCTGTTTTGCAAGGTCAATATGCAGAAAGCTTGGCATATTAATCAGGATATAACAACTAACAATACGCATAAAGCTTGGCATATTAATCAGGATATAACAACTAGCAATACGCATAAAGCTTTTCATATGGCTCACAATCATTTAGCTTTGCACTGGCCATAAGTGACGTGTTGTTCCTGCAAAGAAAAGCTGAGTTTACTTATTTACACGAATGTATTGTGCCTAAACTCGAAATCACCTGGAACAAAAAGAAACCTTTGTTAGAAGGACTAATTAGTTTCATCATTAAATAAAGTGAATTTGCATTGATTTGCATTATCTAATTTTCAATAATGTTCAAAATATCCTTGTTACAATTGAGATAAAATTTGTAAAATATTTTTCATCCATCCAGATAAGAGTTTGATAAATGCAGCGACATCATTGCGCAGATACGCGTTTCTACAGGGAATAGTTACCATGGAGTTATCTTGGTAAGCTTGGATGATTGAAAACATGTGACTATGATAACTGAAAAGGTTATATATGCCCGCCTTTGGTCATTCACATTCGTGCATAGTGTTCAAACGCATAAATATCAATATAGTTAGCGAGCAAGTGTAACATGTGCGAGTTACTGTTTGCAAAATAAAAGTGCCCTTAAATATCTATTATTCCAGATCTGGAACCGATATTAAATGAACAATATCGTTTGTTTGTTTACTTTGGACAGATATACATAAACTAATTTACCCAAAACAACCAACATGCTGTTTCCTTGCAATGGGCCAGAAGTGATACATTAATATGTTATGTTTCATTCATTTGAGTAATGAATAATGTTGATAGCCCTCTTCAACTATGGCATATGATTATATTTAGGGCAACATGCACAAATAAGATTACCGTTTCCTTTCATGTTGGAACATCTGTTTTGCAAGATCAAGACTTGGATCATACTTTGTGTGTTATTTTGTGTTGAACTAAAAAAGCCTGAATGTTTAATTAAGCTCTATTTTTAAATAAAAGAACTAATAATAACCTAGCATGTTGTTTTAATCATATTTATAATATTTTAGTAAGATATAAACTTATAAAGTTGATAATTTAACACCAGCTGTGTGAATTACCTTATCTTCACTAGAAATAATTTTCCTTATTTAAAGTAATTTTATAATTCATCTACCCTACCGATATTACACTTAGTGAAATTTTAAGTCTTGTACCTCTATTTTGTTTTGTTTCAAACTTTTCTTTTTGCGAAATGTTTCAAGGAAGATTTTAGATGATATTCTATATAATAGGTTTTGTGTTTTCATTGCATGTGATCAAAGAGAAATTTAAATTGATAATACAAAGAATTGTATGAAAATAAATTTTTGGAAGATAAAGCGTTGAAAATAAATGTAAACATGAAGCATTGCAAGTTAAACGACAACACAAAGATATTAACAATTTGTAACACGTACATAAAACAAAAGATAATGATCAAGATATAAAAATAGTAAAATGTACACAAATAAAATATAAAGGTATAAAGTGTACAAAGCATAGACTTATTCTTTGAAATTACTTGTAACTTGTAAAATCTGCTACGAAAGCCTAAACCTTGTTAGGCCCTAGATAAAATGTAATGGGTTGTTGGGTTGTTTTTTCCCGGAGCGATGGTGGTGCCAGAAAGGGCTGTAATAGATTGGTTTGGACACCGCAATATTGTAGAAAACACGCCTTTTTGATCAAGGCATTATGTCAGTTTTCAAATCAATCCTTAGCAAATTACCGGTCTAATACATGCATAATCAAGACAATAGGATAATCGATTACAATTCATACAGATCTCAAAATTGATCATTTTGTTCAGTTAGCAAATCTTAAAATGTTTACCAGCTTTTATGATGCTGTCTGTATATGGAATTAATACTCAGCAAAATGGCCGATATCGTAAATGATCCAAAGTAGTCGATGACGTCACATCTCATGCTTGTCATTAAAATCATCGTTTGTGTAAACTACTATAGGACTTAAAGTCACACGCATAAAATAAAATCCATAGTAGAGAAATGTGCATATGTATTAATTGCAAAACTATTTTCCATGTACTGAATTAATGTGTCTCAATTTCCCAATGACAAGAGAAATCCGAAGGCTGCAAGGTTGGGCTGAAAAACATCTTATCTTTGAAAGAAACAAACAGGAAATTTTCAGGGTTTGAAAATAATGAATTTCACGTGAAATACGCTGACCGTCGCTGTATAAATCCCAACACAAGCTAGGTTCATTTTTCACCATACCCCAAGACGGCTTTCACTCTGTAGCAATATGGTTTGTCAGTTAAAATAGGTATGCTGAAAATGTACAAACGTTTTATAAATCAACGATGGAATTGTAATATAATATACTTGTTTTAATTGTGTTTAGTTCTATGAATCATCTTTGGCATGTATAATGGACTCAGTACGACCTTACCCAATGTCATAATATTAAAATTCTCTCTCTCTCTCTCTCTCTCTCTCTCTC